>NDGM011016685.1:0-10908 GCA_002564305.1 Octomys mimax | reverse complement strand
CCTTCCTTCCTTCCTTCCTTCCGTCCTTCCTTCCTTCCTTCCTTCCTTCCTTCCTTCCTTCCTCCTTCTTTCCCTCCTTCCTTTCTTCCTTCCTTTCTTTTTGTATTTTGTGCAGGGTCTCACTATGCAACTTGGGCTCCTGTTTATAGCCTCCCCAGTGGTGGGATTCCAGGCATATGCCAGCACGCCCAGTCTCAATGGCCATCTCAGTGCCCTCAGAGGCATGGCATCACATGTGGTGCTGGGAATCGAACCCCGGCTCCTGTGCTTGCCTAAGTAGACACTTAGTCCTCTCAGCTATCTCACTGGCCCTCTTTATTTCTAAAATAAGATAATAATGTGTGTTACCTGAAAGAAAGAAATTTTAATGAAATTAGCTGCATTATACATTGTGCCATGATTTATTGTTGGTAGATACTTAATACATATCTCCCTTATCAGAAATATAGGACAAGGGCTATGATGCCTGTTTATAGGGTGACTACAAATAATGAAACTGAAAAACAAGGGGTTAAGTACTTCTGAAAGAAGTTTGATGTTTATCTTGAAAGCAAAATTTCAGGTATATTTTTAGGATTTTTATCAGCTAATGTTTTTCACTCAGGGGTTACATTATGCCCTTTATGTTTCCTTTTATCTGATAATTCTGGAGGAGACAGTGAAGAAATTGAAAGAATTTGTAGTATTTACCTTGATTCTCAGGCCTCAGTTTCTTTGTCTCTTGGTAATCTCTGTTTCTTTTTATAGTAAACATTAATGTTATATGATTTTACAAACTGGATACTGAAATTCTTAAACTCTGACATTTGGCTCTAATAGAAGCAGTCTTAATTCAAATAAAGAACCCCATATTGTGATATAGTGACCTTGATATTTCCTAGTTGAGTTCTTTCTTGTATTAATACCTCATCTAGAATATGATGGAAGGGGAATTTATGTCTATAAACTCAATATTGACAGTTAACGATGGCATTAAAATCTTCCTCCCTAACTCCAAAGTGATCATTAATAATATATTGTGTGTTAACATGTTCATATTGTACAGATGCATAAAAGACTTACACGGTGGCACAAATTAAATCTAATATAAGTAAATATTACTAAAACTTTGCATGATTTCATTAAATAATTCATTTCATTTTCAACTAGAAAACTACTTTCTAAATTTAATAGGATTCCCTCTTGAAACTTTTATTTTGACTTTCTTATTTTCCCCTGTCTAAAGTTTAGTTCATATGACTATTTGATATTTAAAAACAACAGTGAAGAATACTGCAGGCATTTGTGCACTATGAATGCTATAAAAAGATTGTTGACATATGACTTTTTCATGCTATGGCTACCTGCAAAATCATTTTAATTTGCATCTGTTCTGTCTTTAAAGGATATTCTAGAAGCAGGTATAGTTTTGGTGGGAAAATAACTTTTGGAAATTTGTCTCTGATTCACAATATGTTACAATTGGCTGTTGATTACAATTTCATAAAAGAAGAAAATGAAGTCATTTGTACAGACGTAAGTGAAAAAAACATTCTCAATAGTAAAAAGCAGGGCCAGTGAGATGGCTTAGAAGACTAAGTGCCTACTTAGGCAAGCACAGGGACCGAGGTTCAATCCCTAGCACCACATGTAGTGCTGGTCCTGTCCCCTGGAGCACTAAACAGGTCACCAAATCCAGATATGGCGATGCATGCCTGTAATCCTAGTGCCGGAGAGACTGAAAACAGCAGGACCACTATGAGTGCAAGCTGCTTAATGAGACCCAGTAGTAGTAAATACATTAAAAAATAAAAAAATAGTTAAAACTATATTTCAATTACATTTTAAAATTCTTGTAATATTCTCTATTTAGCATACTTGATATAATGTTTTCTTCTGCTGGCTCCTGTTACTCATGCTTTACCTTTTCATTTTTAAGTTTTTCAAACTTCTGATATTTAAAAATGTAAGTTCCATTCCTTCTGTTCTTTTCCAGTGGAAGTCATTCTATACATGTCATTACAAACTAGTTTAAGCAAGATTAAGCTGCTCATCAATAAGAAATGTGAGTAAATATACATTTGCACAATTCAGGGAAAGATGTTGGCAGAGTTCCACAGCAGTCACTCCATGATCAACTTCCTTAGAGTACAGAGTGACAGTGCTAGTCTAAAAGATAATAAATTTGAATATACTGCAAAAGCATCCATCATTTAGTTCTTGCTAGTCTCATCTGAATCAGCAGTGGGAAGCCCTCACCATCATGTCATATGGCTTTAGAAACAACAGTTAAGAATGATCCTACAATGGATTCCTTCTTTTTCTTGGGTTATCCAATATGCCCAGATTATTAAAGAGTATGTAGACAGTGATTCTTACTCAGAATGAATCTTTACAAATAAGTGATGATACTGTTTCCTGACTTGGCTTATCAATAAAATACAATACCAGGATTATCCAAGATCCCTTCAGCTATGTGATTTTATAGATGACATTTCTTGAAGGAAAGCCTAAGATTCAGAGGAAGAGTATACATAGGCAGGCACATGTGGGAATGCAAGTTTATATGCCAAGGAGTTTAAGAAATGAAATTTACATTATTAAAGGAAAGAGTCTGAATAAATACAGGATCACATTTTAAATAGGATGGGCAATTTGGCACATGTGTAACATGCAGAGATTACTGTATTTTGTGAACTCAGAGTTCATTAATCAGCTAACAGACTAGTATTTCATCAATCATTCAGACATATATCCCAGGCCCTTGGAGGTCTACCAGCTCTGTCTCTCTAAATCACTGATAGGAAAACAGAGATCCAAAGAGAGCCACGCTGCTATTTAGAAACACATTATCTGAGTCCTTACATAGGGCTTTTCTTTTTGTTGTGTGATTATAATAGAAACAGACATCATAATTTTGAAAGGTTGGTAATGAATTGACCAGTGTTTTGGAAAAGCAACAATAAAAGAAGAACCAAATGAGCGACACTGAGTAATTATATGGGGTGAAAGAATATTGGTAGTTTAAGGACTAGGAAAAATGATAAATGGCTGTGAAAAAGAAAAGAAAGAAAATGTTCAATAATAATAAGTATAATGTGTATTTCTTTGGACTAAATCATTAAAAATAGAATCTAAAAAGAGTTTTCAATAATCTTGAACTTTTCTTCTCGTAAAAGTGTGATGTGTTTGAATAAATTTGTAGGACTTATAAAAAAATCAATCTTCAATATATTATACAGTGATACGTTCTTTTAAAAATGCTATAGTTGAAACTGTTTTAGGATTTTCTATTTAAATGTACATCTAGCATAGACAATTAGAAGTCACACTTATCGAATGCTGTAATACCTTCTGAATAGAACTTCGAAAAAAACATAAAATCTCTTGTACGGCTGTTTTCATTTTCAGAATATGTTAGCAGAAATACTGCCTGGAATAAATATTTATTCCAGTGAATAATAACTGCCCAATCTGGAAAGAGCATGTAGTTCAAATATGTAAGTTGCAAATAGCTGAGGTGGATAGTGAGCTCAACTCTCTAGCCAAAGCATGTGTAGTTGCATCTTCTCCCTCTTGGCATTACGAATTTGACTTAAATTTTAAATTGATTGCAGATTTCACATGATATGTTGCTACCCAAATAATTGAATTAGAAAGAAAACTATAGGAGGAAAAACACATTTAGACTCACCTTTATGTACTGAAGTTTTCTCTCTGCGGATTATGTTTAACACTTGACAGTAAAGGTAACAGTGGAGATTTATACTCTGACAGCAAGGTAGAGACAGGACCACTAAGAGTCCATACGTCAAGGTAGCACTGCATCATTTATGCAAATCTGCAGTAATACTCTATGGAAATAAGGACCTTGTTTTCATATACTTTTTCTGAAATGAATTTGCTCTTTCTATAAGGTAAGTGGTTATAAATGAAGAAAGGAATAATCCTAATATCAATGCCCATTTTCATCTATAATATTGCTAGTATTTTCTTAGCAAACCAATTGGAAAACAATTTTTGAATTTCCTAAAAATATTTCAAAATAAGAAGCCCTAAAATACAAAAATGAGAAGCACAAAACATTCATATCCATTCAGAAAATGAAATTTAACACATGAACTTTTCTAAAAACAGTAAGTGGGGAAAGCAGAGATGCTGGTAAAGTGTAGTATTTTAGCAATACTAACAGTAAAAGCAGCTAAATTTAAAAGCCTCAATTTTAAGGTATTTGAATAAATGGGAGGCAAAAGACATGTTTTCTCAATTTCTGCAAATGTAAGGGTTGAGAAAAAGAAAAACATCTTTTAATTTAAATCTTAAATAATCAATATTGTGGTTTTCAAAGTAAAACATATGTTAAGTAACAGTTCTAATTTCAATACATAGAATAAAGTTTAAATCAGATAATTAGGAATATCTTATTGGATATCTAATTTTTTCAAAATTGCATTTGACACAAATAATTAGTAAGTAAAAACAGTAGTAGGAAGGTAATCTACCAACTCTGAGACAAAATTACTTTTATGGGCAGAAGGGAATCTGGACAGAAATTGGGGTTTAAGGTGCTCACATGTATAGTATAGTGTACAGTCTTTTAAAATGGTTTGAATTTAAAAAGCAATATATTAAAAATTGTAAATATTGGTGTAGAAATTTGCATACATACCATATTGGGTTTTTTCTGTGTGGACTGGAGTATTTCAAAATTTAAAATGAAGTTTAATCTAATTTTTATTGTATCCAAAGAGATGCTTTTATATTACTCTTCTAATGAAATTTTAAAACCATTTTTCTCAAAACATATATGTGATTTTCTTCAGAATTAAGAAATAGATAAAAACTAAAGAATTTAGGAAATGGTTAAGCAAAACACTCAGAAAACTGAAACAAAAACCTAAAACATTTAAAATGTAATTTATTGCCTGTGTAGCTTTCTTTCCCACATTTATGTTTATATAATTAATTTGAGCCATTTTATGGTTTATGTATGCTATTATAATTTTAGAAGCATAACCATGACTATTTTGTTCAAAATATGAGTCTCATGTAAAACAATTTTATTTATAGATATCAATAACTATGTAAATCATGAATATATTTCATAGAATATGAGTGAAATGTTCACTAAAGTTTACTAAAAGTAATAAAGTATTTCATACTTTCTCCTAGAACAAATTATAAAATAAAATATTTCTTTTAAAAAATAGATTTGCTAAGACAGACCTTCACAAATTATCAAGGGTACACATATGTATGAAAATTCAAAACAAATAATTACATAAAAATTATGTATGTATTATAAAACATAATCCTTTTAGATATAATCTTATACAAATTAATTATAGCAACAAATGTATCAATCTGTTTTAGATATATGCTGCTCTTGAATATCTTTAGTTATGTCTTAAAGAGGAGCAGTAGTGACTTGTTAATTGTAAAGGAACTGGATGCAAGATTACACAGCTTTGTAAAAATGCAGAGGCATCACAGCTACCTTGGATTATTTTTATCCTCAACATAGAAGCTTCTGCATAATGTTCATAAATGATGAAGCACGTTCAAATATGTTATACCTGAAGCGAGGAAGAGTGAGAAGGGCAAAGGTAAGGCCAGGCCTTCACAAGCACCGCCTGAACAGACTTTAGACACAGGGAAAAGTCCAGACGACCCCAGCAGCGTCATCTTACAGCTCTGATTTTCCTCCTTTCTATGTGGCGTATAATCTATAAATACAACCAAATCACTAGCAGTTTAGCCTTTAGTTTGATTTCTATCTTCCAGGTCCCCTCCTCCCTTCACAAAGATTGAAGAAATTAACCCTTTTCTATCCCCAGACTACCCTGAGACTAATTTTATCCCCACTCACTATTGTTAGCTTAAATGCTTAACTCTTTCCAGGACAAGGGGCACTTTTTAAAGTGGCTCACAATAATCAGTGTAGTGATAGTGTTTCATTTTCTCCCAGTATATTATGAATAATATCCTGGAGCATAACTAATAGTGACAAGGCAATCAAGCAATTACATAAATGAGTGAACTATGTCTTTTATGAAAGTTTCTGCAGCAATAGACTTAAATAAATACTTAACTAGAAATTTTATTTCTGTGTTTTTTTGTTTTTAATCACAGATATTACATATGAACTTTTAGATAATACATTTGCATGAGAAAAATATCCAAATCAAAATTTTGACCTATTCTCCTAATTTTGTATTATCTAGTACACTTTACTTTCTCATATTTTATTGACATAGTCTCCTGTTTTCATACTGGTGCTTTGTTTCTCTGCTCCAGCATTTTCCAAAGGAGAAGTTAAACCCTTTAAGTTAAAAAAGTAACTTCCCTACAGGAAATGTTCCAAATCAAGTGAGAACCACAAGAATGAACTGAGAGTCCACCTCAAGTGATGAGTTGAGCGAACAAAAC
Organism: Octomys mimax; assembly: GCA_002564305.1. Classification (NCBI taxonomy): domain Eukaryota; kingdom Metazoa; phylum Chordata; class Mammalia; order Rodentia; family Octodontidae; genus Octomys; species Octomys mimax. The sequence goes on along the minus strand of NDGM011016685.1, from coordinate 4,500 downwards.
CGTCCACAGTGAAGAAAGCTTGCTTCACGAGCTCCAAGCCAGAGCTGCCCAGATTCAAAGAAATCTTACTATTTCATTTACAACACTGCAGATTTTCAGAATGCCAGACATCTACATCTGCCCCTCTATTTATTGTCATGCCTGCCCTGTAAAGTCCACTTCCTTTACAGTTAAAATTTTAAAATTAGAAAACAACCACCGAGTTGCACTAGGTCTGTATATCAACCATTAAGCCACACACACACTTAAGGATGAGGCAAAGTCCTAACTAAGCAGAAATGACTGAGCGTGCAGCAAATTGGGGTGGAGGCCTAAACCACTCCGAGGGGTGCGGCTGTCTGGGGGAGGGTCCTTTTCAGGGAGTGTGAAAATATGCAGAGTCCCAGGAGCATTTAAAGGGCCCAAGTTTCAGAAGGATCTGTTTTCAACCAGCAGTACAGTCTTAGGGAACAGGAAAGGGATATAGCAAGAGCAGACATTTTGCACAGCTTGCAGGGCCTCCATAACTGATCACAATTTCTCTTGTGCGGCTCACCTAAAAGCTCAGACACATGGAGGCCAAGTAGGAAATCTCCACCATGGGTCTCCTACACATGAAAATACCAAAACTGATGTCAACAATAGAGTTCATTTTTACTTAATGTTTGTATTCATCCATGATACTGGAAAATCAAGACCTCCTTATGCTTCTAGAGTAAACTTGAAAAGGAGAAAATGGAAGTAGAGTAGCTTGGGGGTTTATTTCTTATTTATATCTACCTGTTTGGAATATCAGCATTAACTATCTGAAATGACAGTACCAACATAATTGTAACAAGGTTTCCCAAGATCCCTTTATCCATTTTCTTGTACACAGGGGGTTAAATTCATTACTGATTAAATTCTCCTATTTTAGAAGTAAGCTATAAATATTCATAATTTAATACCTTAGATGTAACACTACTATTGGATTTTTGTATATACATTTGACCTCTAAAATTTCTAAATATTTTATTCATTTGGAGTAGGAGAACAAGAATTGTTGAAATCATCACCATATATTTATTTTCTAGTGGGTTTTTATGATTCATAAATCAGTGGGGAAACTCATCCAATATGAGAAGTATTAATCAGCACATTTACTTAGGCATGATGATTCCCATACACAGAAGAACAAAATTGAGTTAAAGATAGGTACATATAAAAAGACCTCAGAAATTTAAATTTCGTAAGGCTCTGAAAATTAGTTTAGTATGTTTGTGAATTGTAACATACCTTCAGAATTATAAATTACTTGGACAATCAAGTTCAGTTTTTGGCCAACTTCGATGCAAAGAAATTCTAAACAATTATGATTATCGCTTATAATACATGGATTTTTCAGACAAATGGACTTATGTAGCTTCTGATGAAACATCACTTTGTTTAGTAGATTTCCTCAAAATAAAAATTTACATGAATAACAATGGGCAAAAGATATCAACTGAGTCAGTGTCACTGTAAAGGCAATTCAATAATTTTCAAAAACACTAACAATTAGCTGAAAATTTTCCTTACTCTTATTACCTATTTTTTTAAATATGATGTCCATTCATGTATGTTTTCTAACTTTATTGGCCAAACTAATACTTACCACACAGTTTTACCATTCTAAAATTAAAGGGTCTAAAAGAGAATGAACACCTTATTGCAATGATAAGCAAATTATGAAGATCATTATTCGAGTCCAGAATTTGTTCAAAAGTGAAGCTAGAGATTTAGCCCAGTGACAATGGCATGCTTGACATATGCAAGGCCCTGGGTTCAATCCCCAGCACTACTACTAGTAAATATAGTACTATCGCTAATAATAGTAATAACGCATATGATAAAAGAAAAAAGTAAAACTTAGACATCCACTTTAAAGCACATACATATACACAATGTGTAGATCACCTTTCATTCTTCATGTCCTTTGTTCTTCCAAGTCCAAATAAATTCTCTAAAAAAATATTTACATAATGCTAATACACGTAATGGACCAAATATCCACACAAAGGGTGTCTTCGTGGGAAATTGAAATGTATGTGAATCTTTGTTAATGATGATTTATTCAAGAGGCAAGGAAAATAAAATAAATTTAGTATCATTATTGTTTTATCCTAATTCAATTATTATGTCAGTATTTAAATGCATTTTAATCAATACATTGTTTACTAGAGTTTTAACTGTATCAGTGTATAACTTTTTATTTTTGGTGATGAAATGATAGAAACAGCACACTCAAATAGTTTTCATTGAAGAGAAATCTTGTAACTATATTAATATTAATAAAAATCAAATATTTTCAATTAGTTTAGATTAGCTGGTGAGGGTGAAACACAAAGACAAAACTGAGGCAGTGAGCCTTACAATGCCTCTACTGATTTCTCCACTGGCCCTTCCTCTGCACATGGTCAATTAGAATTGAAAATCCTGTGCTGATTTCATTCGCTGGAATTTTTAAACAGGTCAGGAAGAAAGATGTTATTGAAAGGAAAAGTCTCATCTAAATAAGAAAGGAGCACGTGGCCATCTGGTCGTAGCTATACATATAAAAAGTAATTTCAACTGAACTGCAGTCTTGATGTTTAAAAAGATGTGCCAAAAATCAACCCCAAAATCTGTTTATGGTAAAATATCCCAAATGTTTCTTTTTAAACCTCCAAATATGCAATACACAGTTCATTTCCTATCTCTGATTCATGAGCCCATTTGACCCCAGCGCCTCACTGAGCCTCACTGGGATTCAGGCAGTGGGACATTCAATCATGTTCAGAACTCTTTCCCTTCACATTGTACCCACAGAGCCCTGGCTCTGGAAACTTGTAAAAATAACTCTAATAGTTTTCATGCAAATTGATTTTGAGTGTTGTGTGTATGTAGATGTGAAGGAATAAAATTTGAAGCATAAAGTAGCCAAACCAGTTTCCCTTCTTTTTCAATGCAGCTTGGGGTTCCTGTGCTTTCCATGGGCAGAGCTCAGGCATCTGTCCACAATAAAGTCAAGGCCCTGTGCCTACAGGCTGAGGTCTAAACAAACCAATCTCTTTTTTTCATAAAGACAGATTATGCTGTTGAGCCTACTTTTAGAAATCAGGTTCTTAATGGTAAGAATCAGAGTGGTGTTTTCTGTAATCGTTTGATGAATTACAGTTATATATTTTGATATGAAGAAAATGTTTTTGATGTGGGGCACTAATTATAACATCCATACATTAATTTGTCTGAAATTTGAGCACATCCCTCTGGTAGTTTACACTCAGCTAGTTGATATTGCCATCTGAAATCCACTGCAATAATACATGTTAATAGTCTAAAAGATTTGAAAGCCTCTTATCCTAATATATTACCAACCATTATTTTGGGTATAAGACCATGTTAAAATACATAACTTGGAGTATAATATATACACATACAAAATATACATGATCATCATATCAACATATGCTAGAGTATTGGTTCTAGCTGTCTTTAGTTAAATAATTGGATTAAGAATATCCTATGAAACACAAGAGTCTTGATATACCCCTGACATCAGAGAGCCATTGGTTGTTTTGGTACACATCTTCTGTTTGTTCTGCCATTTCAAATAAATCATTACCATTGTGTAAGGAGAATAAACTGTACTATAGTAAATTGTTCTTTCTCTGTTATGCTCTGAAGAAACATTTGTTCTTGAATTGGCGTTACATAGTTCAACTGTTTCAATCAAGTCCATTATCTTCTTGTCTTTGAAAGATGCCTTTTTAGTGACCTGTTTCCCCACTGGGCAAAGTCATGGAATGTTTTAAGAAAGTAGGTGAAAATTAAATCCAACTAGTTACTTATTTTTCACTTTGACATGGAAATTATAAAATTCATCACTAGACGAATGTTAGGCCAGAGTTCTACTATTTTCTGCAAGAAACTGGATGTAGAAACTGTAGATCCAGGACACAGAATCTCTTACAAAAGTTATTTATTAGCTCACAGTGGAGTGTTACTCCACAAAACACTACCTAGCTCACGTAGCTTGATTTTCCTATGTATAAAATGTGTCAATTCTTTAAGCTATATTTTTTCCAAAAAAGTAGCATGAAAGAAAAGACAAAAAATCATTCATTTTGAAATGATCACAAAATATTCTAGCAAATAGATACTATTAATTTGCATGCTAGCATCTAAATATTGCTCTTCATGACTGTATTTTGATTTTTTTAGAATTAGCTTTTTAGTCTATGAAAAGTAAGTAGTACTTAAAGCAAATTCCAAATCACAAAAAATTAAACATCAAGTATTTGATATCTAAGTGATATTAAGTATATCCAATCATTCCATATTAATTGAGAATAATTTAAGTCATATACCAAAACTCCATAGTTCAAAGTCAGTATGTAAACATCATGGTCTTATATTTATATCTCAAATCCAGCAACATGTTTCAATAAATATATTAAATTATTTGTAAGAAAAAACAATATATATATATATATATATATATATATATATATATATATATAT
>NDGM011016681.1:0-10576 GCA_002564305.1 Octomys mimax | reverse complement strand
GGCCAGGGAGATGGCTCAGTAGAATAAGCACTTGCCTGGCAAGCACAGGGTCCTGAGTTCAATACCAGGTTCTGCAAAAAGAAAAAAGAAAAAAAAAAGAACTTGATTCTTTAAGAAATTTTCAGCATTACTGTGAAGTATTTTAAAGCATTTGCTTCAGCCCCAAATTGGCATTTGGACCTGTTTACCATTCTGATATGGCCAGAAATCATCAATGTAAAAGATACATTGCATGAAGTACCTTGCATGGGTGATGAGCCCAGGACACTTGGGGAAACGCCTGCAGAGCTTTATCCCCAGGTTCAGCTGCTGAATTTTCACACAAAAATATTCTAATATGTAAGATTTCTAATTAAAATATCCAACATGCACATTTGTGAGGTAAAATTTAATACCTTTTCTGTGTTTTGTAGAAATGTGAAGACAACCTGGAAGGGCCTGCTCCATATTGCGCTGTATAAATAGGTGCTAAGATTTTCCTTTATTTACTCAGAGTGCAAAATTCAGGGGAAGCATTTCTCTTAATAAACAGCAACACTTTAATTCTTTGCTGCTCCACCTCTTTGCTCTGTGTAGTGCTGTTGAACTTGCCCTTCTAAAGATTAATCAAAGTCTGCATTTACTGTTTCTCTAAGACTGTCATTGCAATTTTGAGCTCATAGAATGTGATAAGAATTAACTAGATGGACACAAAATGCAACCATGTGCAGTCTGCAGGAGCGGAATATGCCACGGGCGTCTTAGTGCCACGGATGGTGTTGCAAGGCTTCTGCGGAGTGCTTAGGCTGAGACGGAAAGTCTTGGCTTTTTGTGGCTGTGAGTGCTGAGCGCTGAGGTGAGGTGCAGTGCTGCAGCCTCAGCAGCAGTCACAGCCATTGTGTTTTATTGGGAAACTTGGGGAAAGATAGTGATAACAGAGTTCAGGCAACATTTTTTTTAATGTACTCTGTACAGGGTCTCACTACGCAGCTCACACTTGCAGTGATCTTCCTGTGCCAGCCTGCCCAGGGCTAGGATTACAGGCATACACCACAATGCCTCTTCTTGGTGGCTGACTCAGTGCACCTGGGGGTGGGCCGGCACCACATGTGATGCCCAGAATCAAACCCTGGACCTGTACTTAAGCAGGCACTTGGTCTGCTGAGCTATCGCCTCGGCCCTCAGGAAAACTTGTGCTCATGCCCAACACTCTGGCCCATGGCGTGGGTCCCTTCTGCCTTTTCTGTTGGCCGCTGGGCTAAAAGTTGCATAATTGAGCAGGCAAATAAGGATGGTCATCAGAGTGAAACAGATGAAAACTGAATGGTTGCGTGCTGCCTGCCACATGCTGTATTAAAAGCTATTTTGTGGAGCCCTCTTCTTGGGAAATACATAGATGGGATGATCAGATAAAGGACTATGTCTCAATCATGTCAGTGAGAGGAGAGCCAGGGAGAAGCCAGCATTCTCTGCTTCTCCACGGTCCAACTCAGACTCTGGCAAGGACAGCTACTCAATAAATATTCGTTGAGTTCATTAATGTATGACTACAAAAAAAAATTCCTGTCTTTCCATTAAAATTGAACGAAGTACAAGGAAACTATTTTATAATGTAGCCCAGCATCAAACACAAATCATGCCCATTAGCCCCCACTTAGCATAAACACCACATTGTCCTTATTCCTTTTCAAATGTGCTTAATGATTATGAGATAGTTGGGGGTATTTGCAGTACATTCCCTAGGTTTAGTCAATGTAAGAAAACTTTATTGCATTATTATCAGTACTTTTGTGAAGTGCTCAAAATTATAATTTTAGGGATACATTTTAGGGCTCCTAAGGGGAATTTCTGATCTATAAAATCCAAATCCAAACTCCCCTGTTAGCTTCAAGCTAAAGAGAGTAACTCATCACTGGATACCATGCATCTCAAATACTCCCGGACCAGGGAGTGCTGGGGACCATTTATGTATATATGAAGTTTGTGTTTACTAAATGCCTTGTGGCTGGGAGATGGACGAGTGAGAAGATCCGACTATGCATTGCTTAGTGCTCATCTGCAGGGGCTGCAGGAGGTAAGATATGCAAAGTCCTCTGGCTGCTAGGGAATCGCAGTGCCTGTGGTCCGCATGCAAGGCTTATGGGGGACGCTCCCCGGCCCAGAAAGCTAGGCACACTTCCTGTCCAGAGCTGGAATTTCCCTTGTCCAGAGTTTTGTTTTTTCACAGCAGTTATACTAGTTTATATTAGTTTATATTTCCACTAATGATGTGGAAGGTTCCTTTCTCCCCACAGCCTCTTTAGCATTTGTTATTTATTATTTGATTTCTTGGTGATGCCCAGTATTTCTGGGGTAAGATGGAATTCCAGCATTTTCATCTGCATTTCTGTCGTGGCCAGTGAAGTTGACCATTTTTTTTTTTTTAATGTGTTTATTGGCAACTTGTACTTGTTCCGTGAAGGGTCTATTCATTTTCCTTGCCTGGTTTTGATTGGGTCTTTTATTTTGAGAGGGTCTAATTTCTTTTTTGAATTTTTCATATATCCCGGACATGAGTCCTCAGTCTGAGGAACACCTGTGGCATTTTACTTTATTCTGTAGGGTGTCTTTGCACTTTTTGGGTTGTGTCATTTGCTGTGCAGAAGGTTTTTAATTTGATATGACTCTACTTATTGTTCCTCAGTACTACTTTCCTGTGAAACTGTGGTTTTGAGCAGCAAGTCTTTATCTGTCTATGTATTTTGTTTTTGCTTTTTAAAGTCCTTCAAGCGTGATCAAGGAATCAGCCCCCAATGGCAGAAGTGCCCGCGTCTGGCGGTGGCTTTTGCTCTCTGCGGAATGACTGCTCTTCCTTTCCTCTCCCCATCCCCTCCCCCAACACACATAGGTCGGGTGGCAGTCTGCCTGAGGCCTCAGTTTCCTTTCCTGGTAAGTCACCTCCAGCCCTCCTTTGCCCCTATAGGGCTCACGTGCGTTAGGTGACTTGACATATTTTATTTCCTGGGGGAGGGGCTCCCTCTTTTGTGTGTCCCATGCAGAAGCTCCGCGTTGCGTGGTCCCCCCTGCAGAGAGAGGTGGAGCCCAGGGAAGCTGCCTGGTACCTCAAAGCCGAAGCCTGGGGATCTGTTTCACGCCTCCCGGCCAATTTCCTGCTCAGCTCCTGCTTACATCCTGCGTGCTGTGTGGGGTTTCTGGGATCAGAGAATGTGGAAGGAGGCCCATGTGGCAAGCAGGGCAGTGCCAGGGAGTGAGGCACCAACCTCTGCTGGCCCCGCTGTGGCTGCCAATTGTTTGCTGTACATGTGGGGACATCTATTTGTATTTTCGCTCGAAGTATTCAAGACATCTCTGCGATGCCTTGTTGCCATCTTCGAAAGTGCCACAATGAACACACTTGGAGGGTTTACTTTGTCCAGCCTTCTCACCCACAGCTCACCCACAAAATCAGTCTGTCTGCATCCATGATCAGCTTTGGTGCTTGCTGTCACCCAAGGACATGGTTCATATTCACTAGCACCTGCAGATTTCAGAAGTCCCATGTCGCAGTGGAAAGCCCTAGCTCAACTCATGCTCTTATCCACGGCCATTGTTGTGTTTTTTTTTTTTTTTAATGTATTTGCTTGTTGTAGGTCTCACTACACGGCTCAGGCGTGGTGATCCTCCTGCTTTCACCTCCCCAGCGCTGGGATTACAGGCACGCAGCAACATGCCTGGACTCTGTGGCGGGCTCAGCGCACCCAGGGGCAAGGCTGGCACAGAATGTGGTGCCAGGGACTGAACTGCAGTCCCTGCGCTTGCCTAAGCAGGTGTTTTAGTCTGCTGAGCTATCGCACTGGCCCATAGCCACTGTTGATGGACCCCTCAGCATGTCTTAGCTCTCAGGGCTAACCTTGAAATTTCTATACAACAGCAAACAATTTATGGTAAATGGGACATTTTCATTTTTAATTTGTGAGAACTCCCTGTACTGTTTGCCATAATGGTCGCACTAGCGCACACCCCAGCAACAGGGAGCACGCGGTTCCCTTTTCTCCACATCCTCACCATCTTTGGCTACCTTTTATCTTTTTCATGCTAGTAGCCTCTGTCAGTCACTTCTTTATTGCTGGGACAAATTACCTGACCTGCACAAGTAAAAAGAGTGAAGCTTCTTCCTGCTTACAGTCTGTAGAGATCTTGGACCACAGTCGGCTGGCTCCAAGTAAGGCAGCATGGTAGAAGGTGCGTGGACAGACAGTCCATGGCAGGCAGGTAGGAAGCAGTAAGCAGCCCTCTTTCTCTCCCTTTCTGTCCCACCCAGGCCAAAAGCCTATTCCCACCCAGGGTGGAGCTTCTGTCACCTGCAGGCAGAGCTATGCTAAGGCAATCAGAGGACCAACCTAGTACCACACACCTTCAGTCCCAGCGTCACACACCTGTAATCCAGCCACCGACCTGCAGCCACATCAATGAGTACGTGGGGCTCTGGGGACATCTAGATAAAATGCGTGAGGTGATGCATCTTCAGGGCTTTTCCTTGTACTTCTCTGATGACCAGTGACATCACACATTTTTAGCTGTTCATCCTTTGAAAGTGGTTGACTGTAACTTTTCTCTCATTCTATTCCTTGTCTCTTTATGCTATTTATTATTGTTTCCAATGTTGAACTGTTCTTTATTTTGATGTAGTCCCATTTTTCTGGTTTTGCCTGTATAGATTGTTTTTTAAAAAACGTATTTAGGACAAGGTCTACAGGGTCTCACTATGTAGATTGGACTTGTAGTGGTTCTCTTGTCTTCAGCCTCCCAAGTGTTGAGATTACAGGTGCACCGCCACCATGCCCAGTCTCAGTCACCATCTCAGCACACTCTGGGGGGGGGTGCAGTATGGCATGCTGGGGATTGAACCCTGGCCGCTGCACTCTGCCTAAGCAGGTGCTTTAGTCTACTAAGCTCTCTGGCCGGCCCTGCATACACTTTTGGCTTTAACCTTATGATAAAAGGAAATGCTATTTTGTTTCCTTGGTGTGAGAATATTGGGTATTGTTCTTAGGCTTGGTGATTGTCCAGCTGCTCTTCCTCTTTCCTCTATCAGCATTTGTTCCTTTGCTTTCTAACCCTGTCTGATGTGTCTCCAGAGGCCCAGTTGGTGCTCAGCTTGACCCGAAGGCCTGGCACTGTCCAGCGTGTGTTTCCTTGTTCAGTCCAGGCCACCCCTTCGGGCCTCAGCTCTGTGTCTTCTCTGGTTCAGCCCATGCAGTTTCTGTATTGTAAGTATGACTCCCAGTGTGACAACTTGTAGGGGGCAAGGCCCAGTGGGAGGTGACTAGGTCACTGGAGCACACTCTCATGGGACTCTGGTTGCTTCTAGGACAGACAATTGAAGGACAGTGAGCTTGTTCCTTGATTTTCTGTGGCCTCCTCTCTGTATCAGTTAGAGTTTTATACAGTAATCTATACTTATATCTATGCCAGTCTATGTCTATGTCCATGTCCATGTCCATGCCTATGCCCATGTCTATGTGTGTGTCTATGTCAGTCTATGTCTATGTCCATGTCCATGCCCATGCCTCTGCCCATGTCTATGTGTGTGTCTATGTCAGTCTATGTCTATACAATATCTATGTTGATGTCTATGTCATCTATAGTATGTTCAAGGCTTGAAAAGGTGCAAAAGAGCTGAGATGCTAGAGGGCCCAAGACCCAATCCAAAGTGGGAGACCTGGAGCTCACTGCTGAGCCTTGTGCCAGCCTCTGTCAGGAAGGAAAAGGGTCTGCATGTCAGGGCTGAAGGGTCTGGACTGGAAAGTTGCCCACAGATGTCCACAGGTGACGGTGAGGACTGGAACTCCTCCAAAGTAGAAGTGAGACTTTCCTTTTCTTCCCCTTCTAATTCTACTCAGGCTACAAGGGAATTGGTTGGTGCCACCCTCGTCCAGAATGGGCTTTTCCTCTTTAGTCAGTCCTGCACCCACATGTACCCAGCGCTCTGCTCCACTCATCGCTTAGCATTTCCTATTCAAGCCGACACTGCAGCTTGCCGCAGCTCACTGACACTCTGTTGCACAACACGATCACTTCCTCCTGTGTTCTGAGCAGTTTGATGCCATCTGCTATGGGTGCTGATCAAGGACCAAACAGATGGAAATCCCTACATCAAATTTATAGCCTCTAAACCTGAGCTCTTTTAAAAATAAAGGATGCAGTTTCAAACATTTTGTTATAGCAGCAGAAAATGGATTAAGCCACTCTTACTGAAACTTCCCCTAGACTCAACATTCTAAGTACTGTCATCCTTTTAGCACTCTAAGGCATCTTCCCTTCCCTCTAGCTGTTTGCTATGGCTTGAGGCCCAGTGTGCATTGGTGGGTAAGTATTCAGGAGAGACCTGCTCCATTAGAAGCTACGGGACTGTGAGGACTGCAGTTTCTACACTCGCTGCTGACTGCAGGCTTGCACTGTACCTGTGTGGGACACACGGCGTTCAGGAGGAGCTGGCTCTGGGAGGGCACCAAGGCAGGTCTAGGCTGGCTGCGATCTAAGGGGCAGTCACAGCCCACAGCTGAGTGAAGGGTCTTTGCTGGGGTGCGCATGGGCAGTGCTGTTAGGGGAATTGCGCAAAGGCCAGGCGAGTTAGGTGACAGAGCTGGACATTCGGCTGATATAGACACTCTCAGGGCTTATTCTGCAAAGGCAGAACCTGCGGGGGTTGGGCTAGCCAGCATCCTGACCTGTGCCCTGGGGGACACAGTCCTGTCCACCCTGAAGAAAGGGCCCCTGGGGAGAAAAGAAGAGAATAAAGGAGAAAAGGGCCGATTGGAGGCTATGACGGGTGAGCAGGAGCGAGGGTGTGTCCACAGTGGAGATAAAACTTGTCTCCATGGCATCAGGCCCAGAGCAAGTTTCGAGCATGGAACTTGGAACACCCACATGTGGTCTAGGATGCTTCCATGTGGTAAAACCTTAGTCCCTTGGGCGGTGCAACTGGGAGGAAGGCTTCGGGAAGTGGCGGGCCCTTGCTCGGAGTGCCCCTCAGGGACCGTCTTTCCCAGAAGGTCCTCTGTAGGATGTCCTTCATGGAATGTCCTCTGTAGAATGTCCTGGAAGGGGCTGTGGGTCCTGGCCTCAGCCTTGTCCTTTTTGCTTGCTGGCCGTGACACAAGTGGCTTTGCTCTACTGTGGGTGTTGTCACCGGCCAAAAGCAGCAGGCCAACTAATTATGGTTGGAATGCCCAAATCTATGAACCAAATCTTCAACCTTTTTTTACTATACCTTGACCATCTCAAGCCTCTTGTTGCAGTGACAGAATGCTGGCTGGCACAGCTGGCTAGCCACGGCCATCTCCCATCAGCCCTGTACTCCTCTGGGCCAGGGCGAGCTCTGTGCTGCTCCAGTGTTGTGGCTTATTATGGGCCAGAGACATGTAGCAAGCAGGATGGAAGCCAGGGCTAGGCTGAGGGGCTGGGCTCAGACTCACTGCCCTTGCTTCTCCTGAGGGTGGACACAGGGACAGGAGTGGGGCTGGTGCTGTGGGGACCTGCGGGCCAGGCGTCCCTGAGGACAGGGCCACAATGCTGAAGGAGGTGATGGAGGAGGGCTGGGCTGCAACTGAGAAGCAAGAGCACGCAGGAGCCCAGGGGAGACAGAAATAAGGTACCAAAGAGAAAGGAACAGCTCCTGGATGGAAACAGCACAAGGATGATTGAGAGGAGTCCTCAGCTCCAGGGATGTGCTGGGCACTGCTGCTCCCGTGAACCTGTGTTCAAAAGATTCACCATGCAGAGAGAGCTGAAAACATCTACCCTGAGACTTTTGTTTTCTAGATTTAGAATTTTAGGGCGTATCAAATTCCAGCGTGGTAACTACTGAGAGTACACTGGTATTCTGTTTTCATTTTACCGTGCGTCGCACTTAGAAGCTGAGATACACTTACGCACTTAAATAAGATTTTCCTCTGACTAAATTGCCAATCTCCTGAGAAAAATCTGATAAACTAAATTTTAATTAATCTTCGTTATACCCTTCTCATCTTTCCTCAAATGAATTAATTTTTTCCCATAGCAACTTAATACCTTATTCACTGGGACACTGAGTTTTCCTTTAGATTCCCTTGTTTTTTACAGTTTCTGTGAGTTGGTATTTTTCCAAAAGGATTACACATTTGAATGTAGATGCTTTTTTTCTAAGATACAGGGGCGCCTCCATGCAGGAACAGAAGCATTTGGTGGAATTTTGTTTTTACTTGCGAACTCTGCATTGGGTGGCAAACGTAATCTTGCCACCTTTCCCACCTGAACATAAAAGTGGCCCACTTCCTTGGAACAGCAGCACAAATTGAGCTTGTAAACTGAAGCACCAGTGTGGAGGCGCAGGTCAAGTGAGTTCTCTGTACCTTCCAACTGCTCGGTTCATTGGTTGGATCTTTACCAGGCACCTCCTGGGTCTTGGAGGGCCAGCATGAGCGGGACGTGTGGACACGTGTACCACCAAGTCAAGGGCAGATCTCTGTGTGTCACGCGCTGTACCATGCAGAGGAAGGGGTGCCAGGCCCGAGGGAAGTTCTCTGTCCCGTGGAGAATCGGGTGCCAGTATCATAGGCACTCTTTTGGAAACGTTGTTTGGACCCATTTTTGAAGCCCTGAATAGACATCACTCATTTTTCATCATTGTTACCATCTTCAGTGATAACGCCCATTTTATTAATCTTTCTAAAGACCCAGCTTTTTTGTTCTATTGATTTTCTTTCTTTGTTTTTCTTTTCAATGCCATCGACTTCTCATGATTTTATTGTAATGATTTATTTGTTTTCACTGATTTCTCCCGGCATACAGGCTACCAGGCTCCTTGTGGGCGGACATGTACAGGCACATGGAGTACTCTGCCCCGCCCCTCCCTCGCCTGCCCGCCGCGCTCTCACCTTCTGGGGCGATGCCCCTGTCTATTTCCCATCACCCAGCTGCTCTCTCCTGTCTCTCTCAAGCCCTTTGCCGTGTTCACTGCCTGCTCCTCTTCTACTTTCTTGTTCCTCACCTTCAGATTCTGCATGCTGGGCAGCACCTGGGTCATGTGCCTTTCCGCACCCAGCTCACCATGCTCACTGTGATATGGCAAAGCCCATGCATCACCGTGTGCCTTGCTGGCTCCTGTTCTCCCAGCCCAACATGCAGCCTCGTCATCTCCAGGAGGTCAGAACCTGGGGACAGCTCCAGTGCCCAGGAGGCCAGGAAAGTAAGTCTTCCCTAACATCCATGGGGATGGGGCTGTGGACACCCCCGGGTACCAAATCCATGGGTGTCCATGTCCCTCATGGAACAAGGTGTAACACCTGCACATAATCAATGTGTCCTCCTGAGGCTGTTCAGTGATGTCTCCGTGACTTACCATATCTAATACAGGGCTACTGCTGTCCTTCACCAAATGTACATACTAACCAGAAAATAACCAGCCCAGAGAACTGGAAATCAACAATGCCAGCCCCAGTCAGCCTAGCCTCTCCTCACCTACCTTATGATGTAGTCACTGAGGAAAAGAACAGCGGTGGCAGGTAGGTCAGCCCAGGCTCACTGCACCAGGCATTGTCAGTCTCCAGCTCTCCAGGCTCATTGCTTTCTGGCTCGGGCTTTTGTGGAAGAAACATGCAAAGCAGCATGTAAATAGTTGTTGTGCTGTTCAGGGGCCAATGCTGGGAGCAAAGGCTATGTGTGTTCATTGAACATGCTTATAAAAACATTTTTGATCTGTGCTTGGTGGACTCCACGGATATGGAGCTGCAGATCCAGCTGGAGGCTGAGTGGACTCCAATCCACCTGCCCACAGGAGGACATGCCTGAGCTGTCCTGACGGCTCCGGATCTGGTGCCATGGTCCACATGTTCCTGCCTGCACCTGCTCATTCTGTCACTCATCTGTCCCAACATGTGTGAGTTGTTCCCACCCTGGAAAGATACTGTGTGTCACAGGAAGCAATGTACACAGGGGGCTGGGTGGGTGAGGGGTGGTCTGGGTCTGGGAGAACACAGCGGAACTGGGGTGGGGCTCCCGTCATGGTCACGACCCATGGGGCTGACACGCAGGCACGCAGACTTGGAGTCTTGCAGGAACTTATACCAGCAGAGCCCAGGCTGGCGCCAGCACTCTGAGAGTAACACCACCTGGGAGGCAGGGGGAGGCGTGGCCGAAGAAGGCCCCAGCGGAAGGCTCCAGGAGCTGCGATGAGACTGGGTGGCTGGAGCAGAGTGTCTGCCGGGGCGGCCCCAGTGCGCACGACAGGACTCGGCGCTGGCAGGCTGAGGAGAGCATGCGCCCACTGAGCCCGCGGGGTGAGGCTGGGCTCTCTGAAAGAGCAGTTTCAAGATGCGAGGGCTGGGTGTGAGGCACGCGAGTTAGCAGAGAGGTGTCCCTGGGGCAGTGGCAGGCAGGCGCTGGCTGCGGGAGGGCGCTATCCGGGAGAGAGGGCAGGCCTCCTTTCTGTCCTTTTGTACCCAGAGGAGAGCCCTGGCAGCAGAGGAGGAGCCAGGGCTGGGGCGGTCAGAGGTGGAGGAGTTGACTGCGGAACAGGATTGTGAGAAAGTCCCTCTTTCAGAACACTCCTGGGCTGTGTGTGTGTGTGTGTGTGTGT
>NDGM011016677.1:0-13345 GCA_002564305.1 Octomys mimax | reverse complement strand
TCCCCTTCTTTTTCTCCTTTTCCTCCTCCCTCCCTCCCTCCCTTTCTGCTCTTCTTTTATTGTCCACTTTTTTCTTCTATTCTCAATGTTTTCTTTCTCTCATACCCCCTACCCGTATCTTTGAAAGTGCCTTATCATTGTAAAGTGTGCATTTCAGTGTTAAAAATGATTATTTTTCTAGGCAGTTTTTACTTTATCAAACTTGTTTCCCTTTGGTCTCTGAGTCAAAAATAGGTCACAGAATATAAAAAAAAATCACAGAAAGAAAAAAACGGTAAAAAAAATAGACTCAAAAATTTGGGAGCACAGAAGTTTGTTTACTGCTTTGTATTTGTTGGTCTTTTGTGAGAGAAATACATTGATTGTATTCTGCTGGACTGCAATTGACTTAAATATATATATCCACATTTAAATATAAGTGTATTTATGAAATGAACATAATAAGAAATTTAGGGTGTGTGTGTGTGTGTGTGTGTGTGCGCGTGCATGTGCGCTCGCATGCAGATCCTGCAGCAGTGCCATACAGATTAATATAATAAGCAAAGAAGAGAAATCTCAAGTAGCAGATATTGGCTGAAAAAAAAGGAAAAAAATAATAATCAAAATGCTTGAAAATTGGAATAGGCTATTTTTCTAAGACTCTTAATTTCAGTCATTGGAAGTGTTAAAATAGAAGTGGGACTCAAGGCTCTGCCAGCCTTTTCCAATCTCTGTGAAACTTTGGGTAAATTAGGAGAAAGAACTGTAGCTGGTGGACATAATAGAACATCCTGCTTCAGTGTGGACATGTCCCCCCACCTGCTGTAGGGCTTTGTGACAGAGAATGCCTTTCACTTCTCTTCCACTTTCCCCTCCCTGGAGGGGCTTTTGGTAGTGTCTCCTTATTAGAAACCCCATAGATGAACTTACTGGAGTAGGTATGAGTTGGGGGCTGATGTCATTCAAAGTTATGAGTTTCTCTTTCCAAGTGTCGCGTGGCTATACATCAGTGCTTTAGGCGTTCCTGTCTCTGCACAGGTGAAGCACTACGCTCAAATCTAAAGTCCTATCAGGAGAATGTCACTCTTATGTCTCTTGAAAACTCCTAAATGTGCCCCAGTTTACAGGCTCCACAGTATTTCCCCAAAGCCGGCCTAGCCCAGTTCCTTATGCTTCATAATTGCTCCAGCGACTCCCATATGCCAGCCCCTCAGACTCTCTTGGAAGCCAGAGCCCCTGAGGTCTTCTACCTCTTGTGCCTCGTCCCTCTCCTGCACTTCCCATCTAGGTTTCTCTCTCTCTAGTCTCCAGATTCTGTAACACAGGGAATGGATCTGTGTTGATTTTTTTTTTTTTTTTTAGATTCAGGAAGAACAGGGGGAAGTTGATCAACTTTTATCTTGTTGCACAACAAGATAAAAATCCTTCCTTAGCTTTCCCTTACTGACTTTCATTCTTGGTCACCACCTATTTTCCTGACAGTGCAGCAGCATAGCAGGCAAGTCAGGCTGGAACCAACTTCAGTAGATTTGAGGCATAGGAACATCACATGTTGAAACTTACTAAGCACCTCCTGTGTCTGCAGTTCCTCTACCAGATCCTAAGGAAAGAGACAAAGCAAATTTCATGAATAATCTTTACTCATAAAGAATTTCAAATCTTCTGAGCCAGACTGAATAAAATCATATGAAGTAGATTTAAAGGGAGAAAACCAATAAATGTGAAAATGACTACAGCTTTACACCCTAGATAGGCCGAAGAGTCCCTCAGTATTGATGGTACAGCATGAGCAGAGCTCTGGGATTTGAGGAAGGGTTCATGGAAGGAATATTGAGTAAATATTTAGAAGGTGTAAAAAACCACATAACTAGGAGATTGGTGTAGAGAGCAATTGGTGAAGAGTCACAGCAATGAGCAAGAGACAGAATATTTACATAGTGGAAGTGGACTCTGTCCTCAGGCTCCCATATCACTTATTGTATGACTTGGATTTTAATTTATTCCCCAATACACTGAGTATTTAAATTAAAGATATTTATTACAGTAAATGATACATTGTCATTAATCTGCCTCAAAATACTTCCCTAGCTTTGAACATATGTTAGTTTTTATCATACATTGTATTATATAGTCTACTATATTCATGGACTAATAGAAAAATTCTTCTTAAAGTATCATTTTGATCACATGTTTGAATTTCTGTTATCTCTGATAAAAAAAACCCAACTTATTAGCAGGGCTAGGGAGATAGCTCAGTAGAATGAGTGCCTGCTTGGCAAGTGCAGGGTCCTGAGTTCAATCCCTGGTACTGGAAAAAAGAAAACCAAAAAAAGAAAGAAAACACTTATTAGCAAAAGCAATGTGACTTTTCTTGTTCCCCTACTTCTCTGAATAGGTTCCTATGAACTTTTCAATTTCACAAATTTTTAACTGACCAATCACAACCCGTGTATATAATGGAATATGTCGGACAAAGTTAAATATCATTGTTTGTAAAGGAAAAGCCTCTCTTTTAGAAGTAGATTCACATTTGCCTGGTGAATCCACCTCTAATACCAAAAGGATAGGACTACCATGCTACAACTTTTAAAATGTCTTAAATGGGACTGTCTACATGCCCCAAACCAGTGGACTGTTTGGAGATTAATATAAAGTAAATAATAAGAGGCAAAACAATTTTGTAGACACTAATACATGAATCTCTCTCTCCCCCTCCTTATTTTCTGTCTCTCTCTGTGTCTCTCAGACTCATTGAATTTAAAAAGAAGTATTATTGTACAAATACAAAGCAAAAGATGTCATCTTTTTATTTTTTAAAGAGAGTACAAACTAGAACTAAAACAGAAAAATTACAAGTGATACAGAATTTCACGTAACAAAGTAATATGAATTTCACAGTATTTGTTATAATACATAGTGTCATCTTCCAACCAGTTATATATATTGCCGTATATATGCATGTAAAATTGGAAGAAGAAAGAAAAAAGAAAGGAATGTATAAGATACTAAGAAGAGAAAAAGTATAAACAATTTTAAAAAGAGATAAAATATAATAAGTATTATCTGTTCCTTTCAAGGCTAACAATGTAGCTTCACACGTTGAGGACACTGAGAGAAAGTGCAGCAGGGATCCTGAGAAGTGGCCAAGAGATCTAGTACTTTATTACTGGAAAGCCTTCTAGAAAACAGATTGGCATTAAATAGGCATTGAAGTGTTTTGCAGCGAACTATATACAGGATGCTGTTTCTTGGCTTCACACTTTTAGTTAAGGTATTGGTTTTTGGTTGAATTCCAGTGGCACAGCTCATAAGTGCAGGCTTTTTCTTCTGGGGTCTGAGGGAAACAATCATGAAATAAAAATCTTCAACAGTCTGTTTGTTCTGTTCCAAAATGTAACACCCCTTCTTAATGAGAAAAGTCCACCTAAGGGTTTTGGGGACTGAGGATACCACCACAGATACTTAAGGATATTTTAAATAATAGTTTGAAGAATATGTTGTTTCTTAATAAAATTCAGTTACAGTAGCACAAGTGTGTGAATTATACAGTTTAGAGAACACAGAGACCCAAATGGATAGTTCTGGGATGGGAAAAGCATTAGCCACAAATATTTGTTCATTGTGGTACTTGTTTTCTTAGCCTATGAGATGAAATTTCAGTTTGTTTATGAGAACTAGCAATTCCTTTCCCAGCCTGATCAGTGGCTAGGGAATGCTTTTGTGTGAATGAAAATCTCACCTATCAGGGGATAAAAAGGATAAGGACTTTCACAGTGCCACGTCATGTTACTGAAGTTTGTAGAAATGGCAGTTGTTGGATCATGTTGAAAACATATACCTCCTGAAGCACTACGGCTGGATTCTCTGAAAATAATTTACACGACAGATCTTTCTGGCAGATTTATGATTTTGTATAGCTTGGAGGGAGAGACTGGTCTAGCTGGATGCCTCCTGGTTTCATTAGCATAGCCCAGCCCACCTCCAACACACGCCCAGAACTACCTCATTAACCATTGGGATCGCAGCCAAGAATATAAAACTACAGTGAATATAAAGCGAATTACTGGCGAGAGAGCTGTGGAGCAGCACACCACTGAACCCATTACTTTTCCAAGATCAGAAAAATATTACAGTGACAGGCACTGCTCCTCATTCATATAAGAATTCAAGGTTTTTATCTAGAATAATTAGCTGCAACATAATAATAAGATATACAGCCTAGCTGCATCCATTTGCATGCTTCTGTTAATCTCTCTCTCTCTCTCTCTCTCTCTCATTTATTTTCTGGATAGCTTTGACATTGTAAACCACAGACGAATTGGAGCCTGGCATTGAAAAGAAGTGTTCTGCAACGATTTTTTTTCCCCTTGTCTAAAGAAGTTGACTTCTACAAGAGGAAATCTGAAAAATGACAGGGGCAAAGAGGAAAAAGAAAAGCATGCTTTGGAGCAAGATGCACACGGTGCATTGTGAGGACATCAAACAGTGGTGCAGGAGGCGGCTACCTATTCTGGAATGGGCACCCTGCTACAATCTGAAAGAAAACCTGCTTCCAGACACCGTGTCTGGGATCATGTTGGCAGTTCAACAGGTGACACAAGGTAATGTGCTGTATTTGCTTTTCTAGGTTACTGCAGAATGGATGTCACTTTNCTTCTTGGCAAAGTACTAACGATCTAGGATTGACAGTTTATTTCATGAATTGAATAGTTAATAAAATGGATATTAACTTGGAAAAAGTACGTACCAGGATCACCATGTTTAAGAGATTGCCTAATGTCCTTTTACATTTATTTTTGCTTACAGTGAAGCATTGAACCCGATTTTTCAATGGAACTACAGATTTTCAATATGAAAGTTCATACTGTTTCAGAGTAAAGAATTAGTAAATGGAGGAAAGTAAGCTTTTATAACTTGATCTTACCAGCATAATTTCTTACCTTCACCGAATCAAGCTGTAAAATATTTCCTGGTTTGAATATAATTGTTTTTGAACTTAATTAGCAGCACACAATTACCTGTTGGAGCACTGAGAGTTGCTGTAAGCAAGGAACAAAGCTTTCTGTACATAAAGGAGGCTCTTTGCCAAGCTCATTATTTGCAAAGAGAATCCTGGATGTCTTCAGAGCTCATGTTTTACTGTGCATACAGATTTGCCTTTGTACCCTGTTACCTCCAGATCCATATCTCAATAAAAATGTAAACTAGCGAAAAGTCTGATTTTAACATTCCCCAAAACAATTCTAAATAATATTCTTGGTTTAGATGGATGTTTCTCTTTGTGTGAGCTAGTTAGCTAGGGTGTGTTGACTAGTTAATGTGTATTTTCCCTAAAGGTATATTCATAATAGTTTTTGGCTAACACAGGTAATTATTTTCTACCTGTAGCAAGGAAAGAAACATTTCTCAGCCTTGAGAATTTGGTACAGTTTTCTTGGCATAGCATCTTATAGGTTTATGTTTCCTTGTAATTTCACTGCATGCTTGACTTTATTATTTATACTGTTAAAGTATAAGCACTCTTTTAATTAAATTATTATGTAGCTGGAGCAAACTGGAGTGTGTATTTTTGTTTTTAGTATGATTAGGAACATCTGCACTGGTGGCTTTAAGATCTATAATGCTATCATATTTTATGGGATTCTATTTCATTGCATAGTCTTGTGTTACATTTTTAATGACTATTTTGCCAATAGCAAAGCATAGTAATCTTTTAGAAAACGCAAAGTAAATAACAGGTTAGGGCATTTCAGCTTTGCTTTTTTAAAATTTTAAATTCAATAAGAAATTCACCATGCAATTTGAAAGCTTAGGTGATGCACTTCAAAAGGTTTTTTTCCACAATGGTTTCAGCATGTGTTATACATTTAGTTTGCATAAATTTAATATGAAATGAAAGTATGCTTTTCAGAATGATTTGCTTTTACTCTGAAAAAAAAATCAGGTTAGTAAGAATATTTGGGAATATAATAAAATTTTTTGTTGAATAGCCTTAGCAGTACGGTTTATGCGTAACTCTTTAGTGGTCAGTTGTAGAGCTTTTATTTGGGCATAGATTTTGTGGAGTTTTGTTTTGTGAGTTATATATTTCATTGGTTATGAGAAGTGCATTGGTCAGTTTTCAGCTGGTGAGAAGCACAAAGCTTCCTCAGCTCCACGCACAGGAAGTTCCAGGCCTGGCTGCTGCTCCTCTTGGAAGGCTACCAGAGAATAGGCAAGTCTACTGCTAGGAAGAACTTCAAGAACTTTTGCTGGTGTGTGAAACAATAACCCTTCAGAAGCACCTAGCCCTTTAGAACAACTCCGCCATATTTTCTCGTGCTCATCCACTATGGGGACTTAAAAATTGAAATCTCACAAAGCTGCCATTTATTATAAAGATCACGGGACCAAGCCCTTATATACATTTTTTCCTCCTTATCCTTAAAAAGTCCTGAGAGACAGCACTCTTCTGTCCATATAAGGAAATGTAGGCTGAGCAGCTCAAGAAATTTTCCCTGGATTTCCTACCTGATAAGTGGGGAGTGGGAACTGAATTCCAAAGCCAACACTCTTCACATTTTCAATGTGTATTCTACACTGCCAAAATAACTAGACTTTTCACAATACTAATGTTATTAGTAATAGGAGACATTTCTTTGGAAAGGTAGGACTATCCTTTCCTTCCAATTACTTTTGATTCAGGTTTCAGCTCTGTAGTTTTCAGACTCAAAGGCAAAATGACAAGAAAAATAATTGCAGTGGATACAGATTAAAGAAGACCAAATCTCCCATTTGGGTGAACCTGATATTGGTGATTATTGTCTGCTCCATTTTGTTTGGAAAATGAGAAGAAGGGGTAGTTTTATTTTTCTATTGGATCATAATGAAAACAATGGAAACAAAAATCTTTTTTATCTTTACTGATATTCAAAGCAGCTGTTTAATCCCCTAGTACAGAATATTCAAAATTACTGCAGTTAACATTTTTTGACCTAAAAATATGAAAAGTTTATATAATTCAACCTGGTAAACTTTATAATTCTTTCATCTCTAGAAATGGACTTAAAATTGAACATAGTAGAAACTGGTATTTGAATGTTCTTTATATATCAAATACCAAGTCATTGCTTAAAATTACTCTATTTAAGATTTCCTGGGCTGGGGAGATGGCTCAGTAGAATAAGTGCTTGCCTGGCAAGTGCAAGGCCCTGAATTCAATCCCTGGTACCACAATAAATAAATAAATAAATAGATAAATAAATAAAAATTTATAAAAATGAATTCCTAATTGTGAAGTATAAGTGTTTTATTTATGGGTCTACTAAGCTCCTCTAAAGCCTTTTTTGGGTTGACTGTCCTCTCTCTACGCCCTTGTCTCCTCTTGGTTTTCAAGCATAACTCTGGTTTTTCTCTGTTACCTGTCTGGCCTTCTTTTAGGATCCCTTGTAGATTTTGCTCTTTGTTCTTTCCCAAAATCCCCACCTTCTGAGGACTGAAGCCCTGGCCTTCTTCTCTAAAAGCTTACTAGGCAGTTTCCTCTTCATAAAAGACTCTGCCCATTAAACTCTTCTCAGCCTGAGGTCAATGTGTATACTCATACAAACCTAAAATGTTCTGAAAGTGTTTCACTGCAACCCCTAGTGTTCTGAAGCAAACCAAGTGACTGTGCCACCCTACTTAGAATTATAATTAATTACAACAATAGTCACATTTAGCCACAAGCATAAACACTTGTATGAAAGTGCTTGACATACACAAAATGAAAGTTCAGAGAAGATAAATTATCTAAGGTCACAGAGCAACTAAATGGAAGAGGTAAGATTTGAAATCAGGCAGTGAGTTGGCCTAGGAAATTTTGCTCTTTTCAACTAGGCTTGCTCTCACTGAAAGTGCTGAGCCATTCTCACTTCTTTTTGTAACCCTGTGCACAAGCATGTGGTCAGCCACTAGGCTCTTTTTTTCCATCCTCTAAATTTCTTTCTGACTAAACGATCTTGGCTTAGGACCTCTGCTGTTGCCTTTCTGCTTTGTCTTCAATTCATGAAATCATCACTTTGAGCCTTCAT
The DNA here is from genome assembly GCA_002564305.1 of Octomys mimax. NCBI lineage: Eukaryota > Metazoa > Chordata > Mammalia > Rodentia > Octodontidae > Octomys > Octomys mimax. The sequence goes on along the minus strand of NDGM011016677.1, from coordinate 5,318 downwards.
TTTTGACCCTGTCTCCACCTATGGACAATATTTCATAACATAGCAGTGAGAGTTAGAAAAAAACCTGACTCTACTAGTGCCCTGCCCTGTTCAGAATTTTTTAATGACTCACTTTCTTTTAATATAAAATCCCATCTAATCTGCACCTCCATCCATCCCATTTGCTCATCCAGTTAAGCATATCCAATTTGATGATTAATAATTGGGGCCTCTTTCTATGAAACTCCACTTAAACCACATCTCTCTTCTGACAACCCCTCTCAGTCTCCTGGGAAGACTTGTGTTTTCCTTCCTCCTACTCCTGTTGAACTTTTTACGTATCTCTGTGATAGGCTTTACTTAACACATTGTATTATAAACTTTTGGCATAGCTCTTTCTAAACTGGCCTCTAAGCTCTCGAGATAAAATCTTTGTCTTCATACTTTTATTCTTACCAACTTGCAACTGCCTAGCACAAAAAAAGTGTGTTTTACATACATAGTAGAAGGATTAAAATATTCTAGAAGCTTCTGATCATTTGCTTGCTACCTACTGCCCTTGTAGGAAGAAAGTTGACTTTAAACCAATTCTTATGCTTAAAAAGTAATTGTAGTAAAGATTTTTTTTTTCCAGAACCGGGGATTGAACTCAGGGCCTTGCGCTTGCCAGGGGAGCACTTATTCTACTGAGCCATCTCCCTGGCCCTTGTAGTAAAGATATTGACAGAGTAAAAACAATGTAAAGTTGCATAATGAATTTCTTCCAACTTCTCTTATTTTCTGATGTCATAAACTGGCAGCCCTCCAGACAAATTGGGGAAAAGATACCTCTTTGTCTCTGTATCAATTTTTACTTCATCCAACATTAGCAAGGATGGGAAGTTTGTATAAAACTCCAGATGCTTAGCTTTCCAAAAAGAGTGAGACAGGGTCATACAGAACCCACAGTCTCATGAGGCAGAAAGCGGCTGAACCTCTCTCTCCATAGGCTATCTTCACTAGATAAGCAACGTGCTTTGCGTTCTGCCACTGTCCTTACTGTTCACTCAGCCACCCTATGGTTCAGATTCTCATTATTTGCCTTACCTTATGGGTGGCTAAATCTTTCCCCTGCCAACATGCATTCTAATATATTTTGTTGAGATGCTTTTAATTTACCCTTAAATAAAACATTTATAAAGACACTACAAGGGCTGCTGAGATAGTTCAGTGGACTAAGCGCCTGCTTAGGCAAGCGCAGGGGCCAGAGTTCGATCCCTGGTGCCAGATGTGCTGCAAGCCCCACCTCCAGGTGCAGTGAGCCACTGACCAAGTCTGGATGTGGTGTCATGTGCCTGTAATCCCAGCACTGGGGAGGTTGAAAACAGGAGGATCACTGTAAGTTCAGACTGCATAGTGAGACCCTGCACAAAACAAAACACAAATATAAATAAAAATAAAAAAGAATCTATATAAAACTAGGTCTTTTTTTTTTTTAAGGAAAGGGGCACTGTGAATCAATCTCAGGACCTCACACTTTTCAGGCATATACTTTGCTGCTGAGCTATATTACTGGCCCCATAAAACTGGGTTCTTAAACTGACCCATAGACATTCTAATATATATTATTTCTTCATAGTCCTATATATATTAAAAAATTATAAAAACTATGCTGGAGAGAAGTCTATAGGCTTTAAAGGGGTGAATTCTTCCCCATAGTAAATAAATATTAATATCCATGTGTTCATTTTAAAGAAAGACAAAACTTTAGGTCATTCTTTAATCATGTTCAAATTTAGGAACTATTTGTGCTTTTAAAAATGTTTTAAAAACTTCTAGTGCTCCTTACTAGCATTAGATAAAAGTCATAAGCATCTACCATAGTGTCTTTTAATTGGTATCTTGTAAGCCCTCAGTAATGAATATAGTGAATATATTTGTAGATGAGCAAATATTTGTAGAGAATGTCATGGTCTTAAATTATGTTACCATCAGGGTTGGCAAGCTAACCAGCATAAGACTGATCTTTATTTGGTTTATATCCTAGAGTACATGACCACTTGGGGTTAGTTTGTTTGTAGCAGAATAACTCAAGCATTGAGAGAGGGTGGAAACCTAAAATGCATGACTTACTCTATAAGAACCTAACTCACGGAGGGGGAATAGGGAAGTGCTGTACCTTGCATTCCAAGTGATCACCTAGAAATTTTGTTTTCAAATCATGAAAATTTTAAGCTGCCACAGGGTTTCCTGATGTTCAAACCACAGCGTGTTGGACCTCAGACAAAAGATGGATGTTCCTTATAATTGTGCAGACCGTGTGGCAGTACTGGCATTGAAACATATGTGTGGAAGCTGAGCTTCATTGCACTCCTGAGGGCAGCTTAGTGACATGTGGAACAATAAGTGGAAATTCCTGAAGCATACTGCATTGCAAAGATTAAAGGTTGTCTGGGAATTCTTCTCTGTGTACTTTCAGCCTAGGGGAGACAGAATCCTAGCATTAGCTGTGTGTCTCCAACCCAGCTCTCTGAATCACTGCATCTTTATATTTTGACTTTTCTTTTGTCTAGGAATACAATAGCTAAATATTCCTTAAAAAAACAAAAGGGCTAAATTCTACTCGCCAGCCCACACTCCCCTTCAATGTACAGGAGAGCTCAGAACACTTTACTGGCTCCTCCCCTGTCCCCATTTTCCCTCATGGAGTGACCCATTCCCTTGCTAAAGCTCTGACTTCCTTCAGCACTTCTGATTTTCTTCTATTTTTGCTTCAGTCAGTTGATTAACCTGGACTCCACCATGACAGCTAGAAGCTGGCCTTCACTTAAACAATGTATACTAAAAATGGAAGAGCCATTTCTTCCCAATACAAATCTGAGCTGTAGCAATGAAAAGCAACAGGGGGTAGCTCCTAATTGGACTGCTTATTGTAGAAAAATGATTTAGATCTTGAAAGACTATTAAGAGAATGCATCCTACAATATTTAAGGCACATGGAAAAGTCATGACCATCCCTTTCAGGGTGTTAGAGTATTTGCAACAACCGCAGTGAGTGGGAAGATGAGGTATGTGGCCAACATAGACTTCTGTGGCTGTAGGACAAAGCTTCTGTGTTGGTTACTTAGGGACTGCTCTTGTTGCCTTTAATTGCTCTAGCTCAGATTTGTGTTGGGAAGCAATGCCTCTTCCACTTTTAGTTAATGTGATTTAAGTGAAGGTCAGCTTCTCACTGTAATGGTGGAGTCCAGGTTGATCAACTGACTGAAGGCCCTTACACTAGGACTCTCAACTCTTTGGACCTGTTGCAACCACTATGGGGCTAATGAATATACTGATACCTGCAGCTCATTTTGAAGAAATGAATCATATTCTACTAAAGGTGATGCCCAGGCCTAGCGACATTGTTTTCTTTCTCCTCCTTCTTCCTCTCATTGCCCCCTCTCTTCCTCCTCTTTCTCTTCTTCTTCTGCTGCTTCTTCCTTTACTCCTTGGCTCCTCCTTTCCCCTGATACATAGTGCCCTTCCTCACTTCCCCTGTTTCTTTGTTTTCCTCTTCTTTTTCCCTTCCTACTCTACCCCTCCTTCTTCCCATTTTCCAAGACTCTAATACACAGTGGTGTTGAGAGTCACATCCAGATACTGGTCCAGGTGAAGGCTTATGGCTCCATATTTATAAATGACACAATTTCATACTCCTGGCTAGGAGCAGACTCAGGAATGAGATCCGCTGTCTGGACACAAAGGTGTGGGCTTACCACACAATAGGCTGGTCCTTTAGTGTTTTAAAATTGTATTGTGAAAAAATGACTCATGTGGCTCAATCAGTCTGCATCCCAACACCTGTGTGGGGCCTTTCAAGAAGGGCCAGCTGCTTTTGTGCTGGAACTGAAGACAATAACAATGAAGTAAAATAATAGCTTCTCAGCACCTCCATAGCTTAAAAACGAAGCTAACCTACAACAAGTCAGAGCAGAGGGAAATGCTTCTGATGACAGCGAATACATCCTTGACTTTGCCCTTGTGTGTGCAAACAGCTTTCTTCTTGGCTTATATAGGTTTCAATTGAGCTAAACACCTCAAGGACATATTTGAATGATGTCACAATTTAAATGTGCTCTGTAGATTGTTTTTAACCCAATGAAAACCAGAAAGATACATATTGGTGTACTCTATACTTTCACGAAGTGAGAAGCTGGCAGCTCTAAAGAACCTTGTGTGAATTGTTCCCAGTTCTAGTTATGCTAAGGTGCATTCGTGTATAAACTTCTAAGTGCAAATCTTTCTGATATCCAAGTCCAGGCTTCTGTCTTGCTGACGTCTTCAGTCTTTGCCTTCAACTGCTTTCCCTATTTGTTTCCAGAAAGGTGGGAACAACCTGGGGGGGGCTGGAGCTGGGCTGAGCTTCCTTTCACCTCACCCTCAGGCAGTCGTCCTCCATGGTGATGATCACTTCCTGGACAAAATAAAGCCCGTTTCCAGCCCACACCGGAAGAGATCTCTCAAGGTGGGAAGAACACCCACTGTATGAGCTACTATTTTTTTCCTCAATAGTCTCTCATGGCCCCAAACTGCTACAGTAGCTTGGGATGGGAGAGGAAGGCAGACATGCTTTGCCAGTGCCTGAGTAATATAGAACTCTAGGTTTTACCATTTGACATGGGCAACCTAGGAAAGAAGTGCTGGAATGAGACTTTAGAAAAAAAAAAAAAAAGGACAACAAAGGTGCAATAGAATCTAGAACCAGAACCATGGAATCCCAGCACCATGGGATCTAGTACCAGGACCATGAAGGTGAAATCCCTTTTATTTGGTTTGGTGCCTTTTGCCCCAACTTGGCTTTTCTGTGTCAGAAAGGGTAGCTGCCTTTATCTGGAATATATTTGCTCTGTAGCAAAGCCTGCCTGATGATTCAGAAAGCAGAGCTGGGTATTGCTTGCAAGGCCTTTTGAAGGAGCTCAAGAGTCTCCACACAGCTTGCTTTTCAATAAAACTTGGCTCTGCATGTGGAAAGACATGGGTCTCAGAGGACCTGGGACTTCGCTTCTTCAAGTGGGCTTCTTCCCTTTCCTTTCCCACCCTCCCACATCCTGAAGTTCCAGGTAGGGAGGGCTTTGAGGTATGCATCTTCAGGATTCATCTCCACCCCATTTCTCAGGTGGTTTGGGAGGCTGCTTTCCCATTTGTGTTTGCTCGCTCAGAGTACCCCAGGTGATGGGTGCTGAGAGCACACCTGGTTTTGCATTCAGGGTTTTCAGGTTCCATTTTCAAAGCATTTTGAAAGCCAAATTAATATGCTGAGCTGTAAAAGGCTCAAGTCAACATCTTCTGACATTGCCAGTCCTACAGAAAACCCACTA
>NDGM011016658.1:17716-40396 GCA_002564305.1 Octomys mimax | reverse complement strand
TCTCTCTCTCTCTGTCTCTCTAAAATAAATAAATAAATAAATGTTTAAAAAAAAAAAAAGAAACCCCCATCAGACAACCTAAGAAAATTTTGGAAAAATTTTTCAAGAAAAATTTTCTTGAAAGAATGCTGCAGAGATCAACTGAAGCTCAGAGGCCTGTAAATAGGTTGGCATGGTAAAGGAAGTCTAGCTCTGCTTATGTCATTGTCTCTACTTCCTCTCATGTGGCTCCCCCCTCTCCTTTCTTGTTCCACCCTCACCACACTCTCTGTCCTCCTAGCATGTGAATAGCAGCATCAATAGCTCCTGAATGTATGGTGGGAGGGGCTACAGTGGCCTAAGAGCTTGCAGATTCAATTTGAGTTCCTGTGGGAGGGTGTTGTGGTATAAATAGGAAATGTCCCCAGAGGCTCATGTGTTGAGGCCTTGATCCATGTATAGCAATGTGCAGAGGTAAAGCCTAGAGAAGTGACTCATGCATGAGGCACTATGCTCCTCAACAGCAATTCATAGATGAACTTAAGGCTGAATGGGAACTTCAGAGGGGACCCACCTGGAGGGAGTTTGGGGAATACGTCTTGCTCCATGCCCTCCCTCTTCCTCTGGCTTTGCCTCACTACTTCCTGGCTGTCATGAGATAAAACGCTTCCTTCTGCATGATGCTTAGTGTTGGAGTCAGCAAACCATGGACTGGAACTTCTGAGGCCCTGAGCCTGAATCGAAAGCAATCTCTCCTTCACATTGTGTATGTTGGGTATTTTGTTCTGTTGAAAGTTGACTAATAAAGAGGGCTGCATGCTCTTACTCCAGGCCCAATGAATTGTGGCCCCTGAGGGTGCAGCCGTGAGACATAACTGTGGCCACTCCCCATATACGTCACACCCTGGTGGGAATGGGAAACATGGTCTCCAGAAATCAAAAATCAAAGCATGGGCGGTTGCACCATGCAGGGAGACTGGGCCTCTCTGAGGGGATTCACTCAAAAATGAGGAGGGCTGCCATTGTAAACAGTGTTCTGAGGCCCTGTAAAGAGTTCTACAGCCCTTTTACATGGGCCCTTTCTTGGCCACCTGTACTGATTCAGAACCTTTGTACAACTTTTCCATCAGATTTAACTTCACAGTAAGCACACCTCTCAGCTCCTTCTAGTCAGGAAACCACCTGCATTCTTAAGTCTCACTTCCTCTTTTCCTTCCTGGTCTGCCATTCAGCCCTCCCTGGTGCATACTTGTCAGCTTCTTTTGTTTTTGCAGTGTGGGGGAATGGACCCAGTGTTTGTGCATGCTGGGTGAGAGCTCTGCCACTGAGCTGTCCCCTGCCTCTCCTCTGCTTGTTCTCCAGGCTCTTCCGGTCTGTCTAGTAATCACCACGCTAGGGCCTCTCTTCTCTGTGATGTGGTCTTCAGCCTTTCCCTTTGCACAGTCAGACTTCTGCAGCCAGATGTTAATTTCCTATTTGGCACTCAGTGGAGTTTCTACCTGGTGCACCCCTAGCAGCAGCGATGCCCTGAGCCTCTCTTGTGCAGGTCACCAGTGATCTCCCAATTGCCACACCTGGGCTTCCCCTAAGATGCACTGCACTGCATCTGACACAATCTTCTAAATGCGGCTCAAATAATTTATTTTTTCTTCTCCCTGTGGCCATGTCAGGCCTGCCCCTGAACTATTTCACAAGTGCCCTTAATGGCTTCACTGCCTTTTGTTTTATGCACCTCTTCCTACAGCTCTTAGAATCATTTTGTCAAAGGCTTGTCATCAAGTCATTCTCCTGTGTGAAATCCTTCCACTGATCTCCATTGCAAGGTGGGTTTTTCCGCCATGTGCCTCTTCTACCTTTCCATTCTTACCTTATGCCCCTCTGCCCTTCTCCCCTCTGCCTCTGTGTCTTTTCCCACTACCTGAGCTGCATTCCTGCCTGTTCCTGCCACCACCTGCCCTGGTGTATGACTTTGCCTTTACTTCTCGGCTCATAGACCCTTTTGAGTGCGGCATTAATGACCACTCCTGGCAGAGTCCCTGCCCTCCTGTTCTTCACTCTTATGGCCTTGAGTTTCTCTCCACTGAACTTTGCATGTAGCCTATTGACTATTTCCTTATACGTCCATCAGCTTTTCCCATAAGACTGCAGGATCCTCATGGACAAAGGAAAGGGTTTGATCATGCTTAGTCAACAGCTATGTAGAAAAAAGATGGATAACTGGGGAGAGGGCATCAGTGGAGTCTGGAATGGAAAGAGGGACTACACTCACTGACATGGAAAACTACGCTCCAGAGCTGCAGACAACCTGCCCTCAGGACTTGATCTTCCTTTTGATATTAGCCTGCTTGCTCCTGTTATGTGTTCCCCAATTCATGAAGACAGTTCCTCCTTCATCCTTGCTTCTTGCAGAGCTTAGACCAAGCAAGGTATTACTCAGCTGCTTCTGGCTTCACCCTTTTTACTCTTCTCCTTAAAATCCAATTTTGAAAAGCAAGATGAAGAGTTCAGGCACTGAAAGATCTTCATTGATTTTTGTTGCCTTCCTTACTTATTAATAGGACCACTTTCTCCTTGGTACTTCTTTTCCCCTCTGATGCATTTGTAAAAGCTCCTCTCCTTCCTTTTAACCTGATGTATTAGATAAGCCCGGGCTTTGAGCTTCCTCGTCTCTTCTTTCCCTCCTTGCAGATTCTGGTTGGGATTCTTCTACTTCCTGCCCTAAATTCCCACATCCAGCAAAATTTCAAATGATCTTAAATCTTTATGTGGATCCTGGAAGAAATCAAACTGATCACTTCTTGCCCTCTGCACTTTGTTCTTTTAAGAATTAGCAAAACTCACTTTGCACTCTGACTTCAGTGTTTGATTGGCACAGTAGTTAAGAGGATGGCCTTGGTTTAAAGGAGGGTGGGGGTATGGGGAGAAAAAAAAAAGAGTTAAGTTGTATCATATACAGGTACAAATTTCTTATAATGAGTATGGCCATTATGTATCTCAATGTACCAATAAACTTATATAGTTAATTTTTTAAAAACACACACAAAAAGAACATGACCTTGGAACCAAATTTCTGGGATTAAAATCTCAAGTCTTCCACTTAGGGACTGAATGACTCTTTTTCAAGATTCTGAAAGCCTTGGTACCTTTGTTTCCTCTTCTGCAAGGATGGACTTAATAACATCCACCTCTTGGAGCTGTGGTGATGAGTAGTCTTATCCGGAGCTGTCACTTACTGAGCAGTGTGCCTGGGAGAGAGTAGCCCTCCATGGGTGTCTTTTTTTCCCTGCTGCTTTACCTTCAATGCCAAACCCTGACCCCCACCCCCCCTTTCCAGTGTGCAGTGTGCTCTGGGGAATTTGTCCCTAGCATTTGGGGATGCGCTCCCTGGGTGTTCTAGTTTGTGTCTGGATGTCTCCCCAAACCTCAAAGTCACAAGGGATGGACTTTTTAGGGGCATCTGAATCTAGAGTTTGTGATTGATTATTATCAAGTGCTCGGACTGGGGTGTGAGTGCTACATCTGCACTAGGGTGCACAGCCTGAACGCAGCGTATGGGAGGAAAAGAAGCTGGTCCCTCCTCCCTTTTGCTTCTGGTGCTTTGGCAGCCTTCTGCCAGCATGAACTGTCGCCCCTCTATCATGCCTCCCTGCCTTGGAGCTGATTATGGACTGAAATCTCTACAACCTGTGAGCTAATAAACCTTTGCCCCTTTAACTTTGGATGTCAGTTATTTTGTCTCAGTAGTGAGAAAAAAGGAACAAAGACAGCTGTATAGAACATTTTCTAGATCCTAGATGTAGAATGAACATGAGTAAAGTCAAAAGACAGACACTGGGGATGATAATAACCTCAGTTCTTAGGTAAGAGCCTACCCCACAGTAGGGGCCCTGGAAATAGCTCCAGAGTAAATAAGTGAACCTAAACGCCACTTTTCATGCACAAACTCAGGTTAATATGATCATATTCTGTCTCTGTTGCTATAAGATTTTTCTGGCGTCTGGTTTGAAATTCAAGAATGTAGTTTTCAAAATCTGAAACAATGGCATTTTAGTTGAATGTAACGCAAAAGTAGAATTGGATTTTCATAAGCTCACAGAAGGGAGAGAAAAACCATATGATTTTTAAACTACTACCATGTAATTTACTGTGAAGTGAAAAGGGTATGTTACTCTGTAGCATTTTTATAGGTATTATAGTTTTATTTCTCTATTTAATAAAAGGAAATGCCACCTTAATGCTGGTTCAAGGTGGAACACCGAAAAAGTTCAAAACTGAGAATCACTGAGAGAAATTTAATCCTGCCTATCCACTTGCAAATGTATCTCCAGGGAATTTCCTGTTCATATTTTTACTGATTATAACACATTTTTAGTTTGTTCCTGGAGCAGCCTTTCTTTCTATTTTTTTTTTTTTAAAAACACAGTAATCATAGACACAGTTTCACGAGTGTCCTAACAGAGCAGATATCAGCAGAAAGCTGCAGTGGTCCTCACGATGCCAAGCGTTAGCCTGCTGCGGAGACTTATCTCTGTTGCTAGGACAACTCAATTTGTTCCCAGTCTCACTTCTGTCCCTTCTTCCAGGGTGTCTTCGTGTCAATGTCTTGTCTACACTTGAAGCTTACAGTACCAGCATAGCCCACTATCCTCAATCATGACCAGCACCCTTCTCCAATTCCCAAATTACCTTCAGGAGCTCCACTTATGACCTAGTCACTGGGAAGTGTGATCTGGGGTCATTTTTCACCTGTTTTTCTTCAAAGCACATTATAATCAGGGCTAAAGGCCTCTAGTCTTCGTGGGACTACTGGAGCCCTCCGGTGCCCCTAGTTTTCCCGGGGTGTTGGGCAGAAAGGCATTGTGTCAGGATCTGCAGACATTCCTTTGATCTCACTCCATGCTGACTGTAGTGTGACTTCATCCCCTGGAATTCATTTATGGAACTTTAATTCCTCAGGGCAGCAGTGCTGGGAGATGCGGCTGAGTGGGGGGTGTCTGGCTCTCAGGGATGGAGCTCTCATGAATGGACTAATGCCTCTCTCCCTGAATAAATTCTGCTCTCATGGGATGGAAGAAATTGCCTTGAGACTTACAAAGTGAGGTGGTCCGTTGTTTCTTTTTTTCCTGTCTATGCTCACTTGTCCTCTCCCTGTCCACTGAGCTGAAGCAGTTGGTGGCCCTCATCAGATACAGCTGTCCTGTCTTGCATGTCCCAACTTCCAGAACCATGAGATAAAACAAATCTTGTTCCTTTATAAGTTACGTATCCTCAGGTATTTTTATAGAAATCAAAAATAGCCTAAGATAGTGTCTCGGAGCCTCTATCCCTCACCTACTACCCATTGTATTGGTTGGCTTAGAACATTTCCTGTGCCTAGGCCTTCAACACCACTCTTCTTGGTGAAAGAACCTCAGCTTTGCCTTCTAAAATGTCAGATTGGTTTGTGTAGAGAGGGGGACCTTATGCAGCAGGCCCCTCCCTGCCTTCTCACGTACATGATCCTGTGCCCATGGCCCAATTTCCCTAAGCCCTGTCTTTCTTGGAACAGTCAAAGTCATATGTATACTTCAAGTTGCTATATACTGAAGTACTTTACTACTAGAAATTTCAAGTACAGCAGAACTTATTTTAAAAAGTTAAAATTAGATACTTTTTAGGACTAATGAGAGCAGGATTAATCAGCTGTTTTCATTAAAAAAAATCTGTACTGGAAAGCTAGCATGTTCAGGGACTGGGCTTGATATTGAGGATACATACATGCTCCATGAGATGTAAGACTACAGTCTTTTTAAACTGAAACTTGAAAATTAAGCATGTGGATGGGGGCAGAGGAGCAAAAGAAGTTGAGCTGTCTGGTTTCCTTACCTTGATTTGTTGATGTTGTAGGAATGTAATGATTGACACATTGTATCAACTTGAGAAGTTGAGAAGTTTAACTAAGTGACTCAGCAGGGAGCCAGGGTCCTTACTTCATAAACATCCTCATCCTGGGCAAGAGGAGGAGGACATGGAGATTATGTGAGTGCTATACCTCCTCCCATGGAGGTAGACTGCTTACAGTATAAGGGTGAAAAAAAGGCTTGTTCCCCACTTGTGCTCTGGCTGCTTTTGCTGTCTTCGGCTGCCTTGAACTGTTGCCCCTGTGCCATGTCACCCTCATTGAGCCAGCTGATTGTTGACTGAAACCTCACTGAAACTGTGAGCTAAATAAACCCTTTATTTCCTTAACTTTGGGTGTCAGATATTTTGTCTCAATAAGGAGAAAAAGTAATCAACATAGAATTTGGTACCAGGAATGGGGTCATTGCTGTGACTATACCTGAACATGTGGTTCAAGAGCCTTTGGGAATGGCTTGTGGGAAGAGTTTGGAAAGGTTCAGAGATGTTGCCTAAAAGAGTAGAGCTAGAATGCCTTAGGCTGTTCTGTGTGGGAGATTCTAGTCAAGAATTCAGAAGACCAGAAATCCTGCTGATGAATACCAAGTTCAGAAGGTTTTTTCTGGGAAGAAGGACTGAATTGGTTGTTGGGCTCCAGATGATGTATGCTATGGCTTACCAAATGGTTTGTCTGCATTTTCCTTATCTCCAGAGACTTTACCTAAGAAGGTATGTGGATGGAAGACACTGAGGAGAAGACATGCAGAGAATAAAGAGATGGTCTAGCAGTATCAGGTCTAAGAAAATAACCAAATGTAAATATTTCTTAGGGCCAGTGGTATAGCTCAGTGGAATAAGTGCTTGCTTAGGTAAGCGCAGGGCCTAAGGTTCGGTCCATGGCATTGCATGCTGTGCTGGCCCCGCCCTTGGGTGTGCTGAGTTGGCGATGGAGTCTGGGCATACACCTGTAATCCCAGCACTAGGGAGGCAGAAAACAGGAGGATCACTATGAGTGTGAGCTGTGTAGTGAGACCCTTCACACACCCAAAAAAGATATTTCTTGATGGAATGGAGGTTTTTCCAAAGTAGAATTTGGAATTGTTTCTCTGAAGTTTCATGCGACATGCCAGCTTGGAAGGAAACCCTCATCTGTATGAGGAAAGAGGAAAATCCTTTTGTTATAGAAACCTGTCAACTAGAAGACTCCTCTGACTTTTCTCTCTCACCAAGAAGAAGCTTTTGCATAGAATTGGTACAGGAAAAGTGTAACTCATTCAGCAATGAACAATAAAAGTGAGTTAGTTCAATATTGATATAAAGGCTCTGTAAGAAAAAGAGATGCAAGCAGCAATGAGTTTACGAGAAATCTGTTGCTATCAAGCATTTAAAATGTGTGAGTCAACATTTTATCATATATTTGTGAAAGTGAAACACTTGTCTTTATGGTAGAAAACCCCAATGTAAGCATTTGAGAAGTGAGGAAAGCTATGGCTACACAGCAGAAAGAAATGGGATGTGAGCTGGTGAGACAGATGTAGGAGAAAGACAAAAACATCTCAAGGAAGAAGGCAAATGTGGAGAAAGAAAGAAAAATCAACATTACTGAAAACAAAATAAGAAGCATGGAAAATAGAAGAAAAAAATAAACAAAATAAATGGAAATTAAAGTTTATGAGGAATAAAGAGAAAAAAGACATGGAGGGCATTAAGAACAGCCCTCAAATCACAGAACTGTGTTTTCTAAAAACAAACACCTAAGCAATAAAAAATTAAGAAAACTGAATGCGTACTCCAAATAGTATGCCAGGAAAAAGACTATTATACCAGTGGATATAAATGACCTTAATTGTCCAGTAAAGATATTTTCAGCTTTACTTAAATGGGAATAACTGGTTCTAGACAAAAGGCCAGTCTTAAATAAGTGACTCAAGAAGATTAAAACTAAACACATGGGTACAGATGCACTATCAAGTGAAGACCATATGAAAGAAAGGATCAACATCATCCAAGTAAGGTGCAGACTCAGAAAGTGGTGATTGGGCCAAAGAAAAGATTTTCTACCACTAAAGTATTCAACATGGTGTCATGAAGGTACAATACTATGATGTCACAAAGCTGTAGCACTATGACATCATAAAGATACAATGCCATGATGTCTGTGCATTAAAATAACACGTCTTGGTATTACAAGGCAGACACACCAGTCATTAGAGAGAAAAGGATACAGTGCTCTAGGAGATGTAACAATTTCTTCCATTAGACAAATATGGAGAACAGCAGAATTAGGCTTGCATCCTCCTGGTGCTTCGTGATGCTGTGTTCTCCCCCTAAGGATCGGCAAAAAGAGCAGGTGTAACCCTCTCTTGCACAGTCAGCCTATGGCCAAGTAGGGGCTCTGCTAGGAATGAGGAACATCAAGTCAAGAAAAAAAATTACTAAATAAAACTGACCCAGGGCCAGGGAGATGTCTGAGTGGAATAAGCACTTCCCTGACAAGCACAAGGGCCTGAGTTCAATCCCTGGTTCTGCCAAAACAAAAACAAAAACAAACAAGCAAACAAACAAACAAAAAACCCTGACCCTTAAAATTAAACAAAACAAAACAACCTACCTCTAGAAATTTAAAAAAATTTACTCTTTAACAAATCATATGTCAATGGAAGAATGAAAACCTAAGTTGGCTTCAAATGTGTGCAGGAAGGGTCAGGATTGTGAGAAGAACTTAGTTCCTTGATTGCTGCCCTCAAAGAGTGTTTTCTGGGAGAGCTGGGTGGGCCCTTCTAACTTTGAGAGAGGCTTCTTATTCTGCAAATCCTTCTCCCATGGCTCTCAGGTCAGCACAGGAGGCCTCCAAGGTCCAGCACAGATCATTTATCTTTTAAGAAATTACTCCATGGTAATAGGAAAGGCTAACAGTATCCATATTTTGTTATGTTGTAAAATTTCCCCTCCTTTCTTTGCCTATGCTATTCCTTGAATAAGAACATTGAGAGTTGTAGGTTGATCACTTCCTGTGTCACATCATAGTGCTAGGGCATGGGATTTTGCTGTAAATTTTTTTTTTTTTTTTTTTTTTTACTTAGAAATGGGCTACAACACACACACACACGATTATATTTAATATACTCAAAATACAGCAAATGTTTAATTCAAATTAAAGAACAATTTGTTAGATAAGAGATGCATTACTATTAATTTTCCTCAAAATACTGCTCCTTGTTTCAAAAACACTTCTTCCCCCATCCCTGTCATGCTCTGAAGCTGTTCTAGAAGGCACCTTCATGCCTTGAGTTGCACTATTGCAGCTGATTCAATGTCCTGAACTGATTCAAAGCACTAGACTTTGTACACAGTGAATATATCCATCCAAAGATGTGCAGATAGAGAGAATGTGGTGTTTGTACACAATGCAGTACTATGTTCCCATAAAGAAAGGTCAACCTGAGCCATTCATGTGTACATGGATGCAATTCAAGAATACGACGTTAAGTAAAATAAGTCCTACACCTAAATTTAAATATCATAAATAATTTCTATTATATGATATTTCTAATTTCTATTATATTTCATAAACACTACACACACACACACACACACACACATCCATGTATACATATGCTGTAACTTGGTCTCACACTTAATTGTTTCCACGATTCTGGTTTCAAACTGTATTGGTTGTTAAGCAAATCAGTGTTTAGGTTTCATGGTGGCCTTGTAGGAAAAGGTGCCCAGTGGCACCTCGACGCACAGAGTGAAGGCAAGAACTGGGTGAGAACTGAATCAAATTTCCCCGTAAGGTCCACACTGAACCTAACCACTGAACTTGATTCAGTTCTTGTCCAATTTGTCTTGTGACCAAAATGGTGGACAGAATTAAGTTTGTGAACCAAGATACCACTCTGTATGTGTGCATATGTATATATGTATATCTCTATGTGCAGATGCATGTATATATGTATATATACAAATGAAGAGCAAAGTAGAATAGAGATGAAAAGTAAGAAGTTCAAATACTTTCCCAAATTACATACTCTCTTGTCTAAAAAATATTTTAGGGTGGGTGATATAGCTCAGCGGTCTAAAATGCCTGCTTGGGCATGCTTAGGCAGGCACAGGGGACCACAGTTTGGTCCCTGGCACCACATGCCACGCCAGCCCCGCCCTCAGAGTAGGTGGAGCTGGCCAAAAAATTAATATCTATTCTAACTTATTTCACTTATATGGCTAGTTTATTTTTGCTTATTGAAAAGAAAGCTTTGTGGGTTTTTTTTTTCATGCTTGCAAGCCTCTATCTGGTCTATGTCTTGTATTCTGACTACTTTGAAGATAATATTACAAAGTGTATTAGCCATTGTTACTCTCTTTTGAGTGACTTTCTTTTGAAAGAAACCTTGCTCTATTTTTTCATAAAGTAAAAAAGACAGTAAATTGAATAACCATATTAAAAGCCAAAAAAATATTACCTTTTGTGGGCATTTTCACTTTGAGAAGAGACAAAAGTCATTCAGTGCCACCTCTGGTGACTAGGACAGATGGGGACTTACCCTGGGGTTTTTATAGTCTGCCTTTCCATTGATGGCTGTCAGCTGCAGCAGTCAGTGAAGTTTTGATCATACCTAATGAAGACACACATGAAAGAGGATTTGCAGAACTGGTTCAGAAAGTGACAAGAACAAGGGGATGAATGCATTCACAGTGAAGGGAACTCTTTCGAGGTGGATTCTTGGCCATGCATCTTTCACTCTGCTATATGGTTTGAACACGGGCAGTCTGCTGTGACAGCAGCATCTAAGCATTCCTAAGCTTACCGTTAAGTACACAGATTGTTTTCAGTATACATGAATTATTAGTACACTGTTCTTCCGACCTCTCCCATCTTGCTTTTGCACACTTAAATTTGGCCTGTTACTTGCTTAGCATAATTTTCAATAAATCTTGTTGAGTGAACGAAAATTAATTTGAATTCTTAATCTGTGCAGTGGCCCAACACTTCAACCCATGTTGGTTCCTCTTCCTTACTTGGGCTTCTAAGGAACTAGTTGGATGTCCCTGACCTAGGTTTCTGGATTCCGTTTCCTCTCCCACCTCATTGATCAATATTTTTCTGTAGGAGGCCAAATGTCTCATTGCCAGTGCCTTCTAGGTCCAAGCATGAGAGCTCGGCCAAGGGTCGGGCCAGGGAAGTCATGACTTTCAAAATATTTTCCTGCACTGAATGGAGTGGGCAGAATCAATCCAGTATTTGGCACTGAGGACTCTTGGAGTCGCATTGCCAGCCTGCATCTTTGGTGGTTGGAGCATAGTTTTCCTGGTACAAGGGGAACAAGGTTCCCATCTGTGTCTCCTGGCCTATGGGCACCTTCTGCTGGGGACTGCACAAGGGAGGGGGTGGAGCCTCCTTGGTTTCTGAGGAACCTGCTGCTCTCGCCACCCTTGGAGAGAGGGAAATATATTTGCCACTGGTGAGCTCTTTGTAATTAATGCGTGCTTTGTGGTTTTAATCTTTCTTTAATTTGCAAAGCTATAAAAATTTACAACACAATTTTAGAATCAAGAAAAAAGCTAAGTTACATGGTGCAGTCCTTAAAGATACCCTGTTTTGCGATATCAGAACTGCAAGGGGCCTGCACACAAGGCCTTCCTGAGCTGTCCTGCTGCCTTCTCTTGGTGGTCTTGTTTTGTCCCTGCCCAGGAGCTATCGGAGACAGGAGGACCATCCCTCCAAAGAAAATAAACAATACTGTGTGTGCCATATAAAATGAAGGCAAGAAAAGAACATCTTAGGTAAATACCAGACTACTTATTTCATGATTTTTAAATGTCATTTTTGCTCCAATATTGACACTTTCATAGAGGCTGAATTATAGATCTGCAGCATTGGGGGAGGCAGGAGTTTCTTTTCTTTGACACAGCTGGTGAAGTTAAGCACTGACGTCATGGTAATTAGTTACGAATTTCTTAGCCCACTGAGAAAACTAGGAGGTGACCCTCAGGTGGAGACAATGCACACAGGAAAGAGCCAGAACTGGCAAGAAAGAAGCACAAAACAACATCCCAATCTCATTGCTACAAGCAGATTTTGCCATGGGCGCTCCCTTGCAAGAACAAACTGCGGTGCAATCCCTCATTTGTCTGACCAAGCTTCTCTCTCTGAGAAGGGGTTTGGAGACAAATTATTTCAGGGTCGCAGGGGCCAGGAAAAGGCAGTGAGATTGGAAGTACTTGTCATGCTTGGTGACCTAAGGTCTCAGGAATGAGGGTGAGGGAAGCAAAAGGGGTTGAGCTGGGGTCAGGGGGAGACCCGGAGCTAGAAGCAGGGTCAGAAAGTGGAGGAGACAACAAAATTTCCAAGAAACGGTTTCAAAAACTAGCTAGAAGGAGCAGGTCTGAACTGAGATTCCTGGAGGGAGGCCGCAGAAGGCTAGAGGGGAAAGAAGGAAAGAGAAAACAGAATGAGTCTCACCCCTGCCCTCCACTCGGGTTTTGATTGTTCGCTTACAGTCTGTGTAGACAGACATGCACGCTTAAAGCAATGTAGATTGAATTAGTTAAATTCAATTTACATAGACAAAAAGAAGTTAATGCAGACAAAAGGGGTTAGGATCCAGTGGGGGTGGAGTGTGGAAAAAAATCCTTTTGTTGTGTTTGAAAAAGTTGTTTGATTTTTAAACTTAGTTGAATACATTAACTTGTCTGTTTTCCAGTTTCCTTGCCTAGACATGGAAGTCTGTAGTACTTTTATGATTTGATTTGCCAAAAATCATATTGTTTTTGAGAAGCTAAAGACACATACTACCACAAACCTCTAATTACTTAAATTTTAGTTTCTTCTCCGTCTATCTTCTTTGATCCAACTGCTTCTATAACAATGAGCCATTTCTGGAGGCAAACAGTACAGCTGAGAATAGCTAATATTTATTGAAGCCTGTTGCGTGCCTGGCACTGTCACAAAATTTCTACCCAGTACACATTTATATAAGCCTGTCTATGTAACACATCTGTAGGAGTCTGTATCTGCTGCTTGCCAGACATATTTTAAGAGGTTTATGTCTGCTGTCTGATGGCTCTCACAGCCACAGTACAGGTACTTTGTCTTTACAGATGAGAAAACTGTGGCTCAGCTGGGGAGACAGCTCAGTAAAATAAGCACTTGCTTGGCAAGCGCAGGGTTCTGAGTTCAATCCCCAGTATTGCAAAAAACAAAACAAAAGAAAAAAGAAAAGAAAACTGTGTCCCAGTGAAGTTAAATAACTGGCCCCAAAATTATGGAGCTGATGGCTTAGGGAACCAGTGTTCCTGTGAGACTATGGGTTTAGATCTGGACTGTCATCTACAACACTAATTGCATCTCCCTTGAAGGAGGTAGATAGCATTGTCTTGTTCCCATTTTACAAATAAAGAGATGGAGATTCAGAAATTAAGTTGCCTAGTGAGTGGGAGAGTTGAGATTCAAATCTACACCTGATTAAATCACACTATAGCTAGAAGATGAACCACAGCAAGGGTGCTACAGAAGGCCTGAAGTTTTTGGACTTTGTTGTACCCGTGACTTGCCTGGGATTTTGTTAAGTATGGGTTCTGATTCTGTAGACCTCAAGGAGGGCCTAAGATTGTGCACTTCCAATAAGCTCCTGTATTCCAGCATCATCAGCCTTACCCTTGAAATTGCTGTTAGCTGATTGAACTTTCACCGATGTCACTAGCTTGAAAAAAATTGACGTCTGAATTGTGACAACTACAGAATTATCCCAGTTCCCAACCATCAAGGTATTAAATATTCTCAACAGCTAAGGGGGAGTTCAGACCAACTAGCCCAAGTGCAATACCATGTTGATGCTCTTGACAGTCTTGGGTTCATTAAAATGAACCATAAAAAACACCCACCATGACAATATGACAGATCTGACCACACCCAAGTTAGAGACGAGAAAGGTGGAACCCTGACTCTTGGGAATATCCTTTCCTTCCTATGAAAAAATAGTAATCATATGCAAATGCACACCCTTACATCTCAGCCATGGTAAAAACCCAGAACCTGACCTGCTCCAAGAGAAGATAACTTTAGGGCAGAAGTTGCCCTTCTCTATTTATTTGTACACTTAATAAAATCTCTCACCTGCTCCTAGAACTATTTTGTTATTTGAGAATGGTATGGAGCAAGTAAAGAGCCTACAGATTAGCAGCACCAATACAGATGTTACTGTAGCACAGATCTCTTTTTGAGAAGTAAGCCTTAGGAGTTGGGCCATAAAAGAGAAGCATTTTTGGGGATGGAGGCCCATCCTGTCAGTGTCCATAGAGAGGGCATCTTACAAGTAGGAAGTGGACCAGAGATAACAAATTTAGCGTGGAATTTTGCAAAGTAAATTCTCTGTTTTCTGAAGCAACATGCAAACCCATTGAAATTCTGACAGCTTCTTTCATGAGTAGAACCATTGTACTCTTTTTCATTTACTAAAATCCATATCCCTATCAAATTCATCCTAAATGTCATCACTTTCTCTATGAAATATCCATTTAAATTTCTTTTACATACTTTCCCTTTTGATTTGCATTTATGTTCTTTTGTTCCAGCCTACCTAATAAACTCAAATTGATCCTTGACTAAGAATTTATGAGATACATTGTGTTTAATACTTCATTCAGATGGCTGCCTAAGTACTTTCAGAGCCAAATATGGAATGCCATTTTACCTAGTTCTCTTCAATCAGAAGAGCCTCCATTTAATTCACTATCTTGAATTTCCTGCAGTAGTTTTACCCTCTGGCTTTGTTCATGCTTTTCTTTTCTCTTTAAAAACCAGAACTAGACTCTGAACCTCAAATCTATATGTCAACTGTGGCTTAGTCAGCCCCTGAGAAGGCAGGAGTACAATATCCTGGAATTCATGATTTATGCCAAGCCCCTTCTTCAGTCTTGTGTCTACTGCCAACTGAGCTGAAAATTGAAATGCTGGCGCTGTCTGTGGACTCAGACTCTGTTCTTCTGTTGTGTTAACTAATTCATTACTAACCCTAGCTCTGAGTGTTTTGCTTACCCAAGAGCACCTCGTACCAAAGAGTTTGCATTTCTCATACACTCTATTTCTTTTCCTCATTGATCAACCTTATCCAGGGCAACACTGCTATCCCTCTGGATACTAATTTTCTCCCCCATTACATGACATCCTCACACAAAGCTCACAGGCACACTGCAATTCTTCATTACCTAGAAACATGCAAAGTGCACAGGTCTTTCCAATAGAAAACGCAACTCCAAAGCCACATAAGGTGAATCATGTTATTTGGCCCACCCTGGGACAGTGTGGAAGTGCTATATAGTCATATACTGCCAACTTTTGAGGTGCTGGGAAGAGGCCCATCAGAGACCAAAGCAGTTTTTGGGGAGGGGACCACCCCCTGCCGTGTCAGATGCAGTCTTGCTGATGACCATTGGTAGGATGAGAAGTGCTCAAAGCTTCATTCAACCATCGGAAAATGAGAAGAAGTCAAGGAGGTCACCCAACTAGATCATTAGTTAATGCTCTCTTGATCTTTGTTTATAGCTACCCATTTCCTTGTGTACCTATGTATGTGTAGCTGTTGGCATTTGAAATGACAATGATGCAGTGTGTACACTTGCTCTACCATCTAGCGATTCAGCTTCACTATCATTTATCTCTCTGGCCTTACTATGTTGGAATCATCGTTATTCTAGGTCATGTTTTCTGTTTATGCCTACAGAGATGGTGAAGACAAAATCCACAAGTTTTTCATCCATCCAAGGTATTATAACTCCTTTTTAGCCATGATTTTCCTTTGCATGGTTTCAATTACTCATTGTCAATAGTAGTCTGAAAATACATGGAAAATTTCAGAAATAAACATTTGGTATGTTTTAAATTTCCCACTGTTGAGAGCAGGAAGATGAGACCTCATCTTCCTTCTCCATCCTACCAGAAAGGTTTATCTTCCCTTTGTCTGAAGTACTCAAGCCAGTACGTGCTACTGACCATACGTAATTTAGTGGCCATCTCAGATTAGTAAACTTACAGCATCATAGCACTTGTTTCCAGGTAACCTTTATTTCACTTATTAGTGGCCCCAAAGCACAAGAACACAGCAGTGAAGTACCCACAAAGCATGGAATGAGAGATTAATTCTGGTCTATGTTACAACGCTGCAGGGCACATAGAGAAAAACAGTATATGTAAGGTTCAGTGCAGTTCACTCTGGGGCAGTCACTGGCAATCCTGTATGATTAGTTCTCAAAATAGCCTTTACCCTGACCTTTGGGTTTCATAGTCCTTTAACCTTAATTCTGCTCCGAGTAAAAGCTCTCAAACTAATTACTCAGCTCACTGTCCAACTGGTTGTCTTGCACAGATTGCAGGGCAAATGTGATCATATAGACCTTATAACAAAATATTCACGGTCCCAGATTTTTCTGTCTTCAGAATTACTTTTACCAGGAGCATCATGTTGTTTATTTTAAAAATGGAAAGTACTCCCAAACTTTAAAATGGGAAGAATTTCTGTGTCATCATCTCGCCTTCATTAAGAAAATGGTTTGTAAGAGGTCTGGCCATATCAGGACTCGGCTCGTTCGGTGCATCTTGCCTGCAGGAGCTGATGGGATGGCGGCCAGCAGTGCCTTTCAGCCTTGAGCAACTTACTCACAGCACTTCTGCATGTGTAAATGCCAGGAAGGATTCCCAGCTTCGGGACCTACAAACTACAGAGGACGCCTTGGCAGGGTCAGGGAACCGCAGCAGAGGGTGGTGCGCTCACATTCCTGCTCTCTCCTCTGCTAGTTTTTCTCCATCGTGCTGCAAGCAGCACATCTATAGGAAAGCCTTGTGACCAGAACACACAAGCAGGATCCCACAGCGTGTGACTGACAACACCATTCATGAAGTGGGCCAGAAGAACACTGGCCGATATCTCCTGAGCCCAGAAAAGTCATAAGATCCTGGAGACAATTACCACAATCAGTGTGTTCCTCATTCCTGCAGAAGGTGATACAAATGCTATTTAGCATACATTGTGGACGCTGCTCCTGAGTCAAGAAGGCCCCTCTGCAGAGGCCTCAAAGGGGAGCTGAACCCTGCCCCCCAAAGCCCCCTGTTTCCCTTTGCCAGAATCTGTTAAATCACTGCTGAGCTCAGCAATGACAGGACAGTGCTGCCTCTCTGTCACTTGGCCGACCTGTCTCTTAGAGAAGGTCATCTGCGAGCTGGGGCAGCTTGCTGACTGACACGGTCCTCACTGTGATGGTTGGTGATGGTTAAATGCCCACATGGGCCTCTGAGCCACATTCCCTCCTGGGGTCACGTATATGCAAACACACAAATGTATATATTTAATTGGGTTATAATCTATTGACCATAGATACTGAGGCACTGAGCAAGCAATTAGCAAAACAGCTTTGACTAAATATAGTTAGCACTAAATATAGTTGGTTAATTGGTATTTAATATGCTTATTAAATGTCAATTAAGTATCTTTAGCAATGAATTGGTACCTAATTAACTTACTATAGCTATCCTGTTACTTGACATTTGAACAGCTAAATATTCTCTACAAGTTTAATGTTTTAATAAGAAACAAATTATCCATGTATCGCTCATGAATTTTTCAGTTAGTTTAATGGGATTTAAATGTATCTCCCAACTTGGATACATGTTTTTCTTATAATCAACTGGTATTTTACATTTCAGATCCTTTTAAACTTGGAAGACTGATTACCTGAGAGGAGAAAAGCTGTGGAATCAGCGTTTACAAAGTGTTCTAATCTTGCCTCTACCCCTGGACACCCTGCATGTTCTTAGATGCCATATCTCACTGCTCTGGGACGGCAGCGTCCACATCTGCCACTCGGCATTAACACGGAAGATTGCAGGGCTGGGGGTGTAGCTTAATGGTACAATGCACCTCTGTCCTGTGCAAGGGCCTGAATTCAGGCCTCTGTACTGAACAAGAAAAGAATAAACGTTGCAAAAATCATATGATATTCAAACAGAGAAAAGCACTCAAATAAGCAAAATAGCTTCTTAAGGATAATGGTTAAAAATTATTAGGAAGGTTTAGTGTGTAGTCACTATAGTAACTAAATCTTCATGTAAAATCCTTGGGATGATTTATCATCAGAACAGAAATCCAGCAGTGTCACTCTCTGAAATGTCCCTAAAGAGTGTCAACTTGGTTTATGAAGTCCCCAATTTGAGGGACATCTTGCTTTGAGGTACTTGGGTGACTGTCCTACACAGTTATGCCACCTTCCCTATCTCTTTATCTGCTCCTGCCCATGGTTGCATTTACCCTGTTAACTTAACCATGTAGCAATCTTTAGATCTTTTATCCTGAAACTGTTGGCTTGTGACTATGGATCTATCTCAGGATATGTTGTATTTAAGTTTTTTATTTACGTAGTTGACAGTCTTAATTAATCTCTGGGACAATTCCTCTGTCTGCTTGCCTTGGAGGGCTCATCAGTGATTTACCTTCTCAGCAGCTTTCTTCATGGCTGTTGGAGGCAGCAGCAATGAAAGTATTGTCTCCATTTATGTTCACTTGTTTTACATCATATGCACTTCATAAACAAGGGTTCTTTTATTAAACACTTGCAATAATTTTAGTGCCAATTACCCTATCTTAGCTCACAACACGAGAGCCTTCACAGTCATCAAACATTTGCTTTACTTAAGCTATAAAATAGGATAAATTAAGTAGAAAAGAGGTGCTTAGTGTGTCTCCCTCAGAATTTGTTGTTGGATCATTTATAAATGATTTCATGGCTTGTGCTTATTCTATTTTTCAAAGTCTTTATAGTTTCAGACTATGGCCATTATTACTGACTAATTTATAGAGGTTGCAGTCAGCCCTGTCGAGCGGCTTAACTCAGTTCTGTTTCCAGGGGCAATATACATTGTTGAAGTTAATTGTTCCCTAACCACTTTTTCCATATGGCAGAGTGAGTCTCTCTGTAATAGCTTTGGAATGATTTATCCAACGCTTGTCATTACCCCTTGGATATTGCTTGGGAGGTTTCGTGGATCTTTGTTGAGCCGTAGCACACCACCAACGTGACTCCATAGAAACTGCTACCTAAGCTCACCAACTGCCTTCGTTTTATCATCTGTATTGAGACTGGTTCATGCTATTTTCTTTACTTGTGAACTAGATTGCTATTATCCTTATTAATATTGTAAATATTATTGTTGTACCGGTGCAAACATATTCCTATTCATGCTTTCTCTAAATCTCCCCCTCTGGACCGAAAATTAGTGATTAATGTTCAATTAGTCATCCATTGATTGATACAGGTTCCCAATTCTTGCTGCCAACTGCTGCAGGCTTTCAGTAAAGTTAGAAGCGATGGTGCGTGTGTACTGCCCTAATAGGCTTAGGTGGGACAAGGTGGTTTCTATAGCCAGATGCGAATCAGGATACACAGTCTCTCAACTCCTGGAAAAATGACTCTAACCTTGATTTCTGCTTCTGTAATTGGGGGATAAGAAAATAGTACATAAAAAAGGCTGGTTAGCAACATAAGAGGATGTTATATTTAAGAGGTTGGGGAGCAACATCTTATATAGAATAAGATCTCAAAAGCAAAGAGTTGGCTACTATTGAAAATGAATGTTTCTCTAAAATAACTCAATGCTATGAGTCAAGCAAGTAGAAGAACAAGATGACAATTTTAAAGATATGCTATGGCTTTATTAACATTCAAGAGAGCAGCTAATAAATGACAGCAACAACATATACTAAATGAGTGGGCTTGGAAACAGTCACCAGAGCACCTATTGCTGCCTCCTTCAGCAAAGAAAAGAAAAGGAAAGAAGAGAAAAAAAGAAAAGACAAGAGCCATGTTTCTACCTCCATGTAATAAACTGTCTTGGCTGCATTTGGTGTTTGTAGAACATACCCTGTGTGGAAAATGTTGATATTCTTCTCTAACCTAAGTATATCAGGCCAGTGGAGCAAAGACACTCAGTTTTCATGGCAAGCTGATAACTGGATTATTTAGGTATCAAAAGTACAAAATGTGCATTGTGCCTTTTTCTGCCTTTCCGTGTCCTGTACGGAGGACGTGTACTCAATGCTCTTGCACAAGTCAAACAAGTAAGCCTGGTCTGTGCCAGGGAAGTGAAGCAGGGTAACACTTAGGGGCCACGCACCGGTGTTCAAAGAGAGTTGGCTCATAAAAGCTGCCTGCTAAGACTTAGCACTTAGATGGACCTCGCTGGCAGGTGTCAGTTCATTCAACAGGACTTTCGTTTTAAAAAGAGAATTACTGTATGTAGTAGGCAATCAAATCAAATGTACACTACTTCATTTTCCACTCTAAATGTATAGCAGAAACACACACACACACACACACACACACACATACATACATATGCATGCACACACATACGCACGCACATGCACACACACACGAATGCACACACACACCCCTAAAGCCTCAAAGCAATTCAACCACCGAGTGCTGAGTACCGTGTTAGACTCTGGGTAGCTAAAGATGAAGAGGATAAGAGCTTGCATCTAGCCATGGAGGCCGAGGCTTGTCTCTCTTCCTTTCCTCAGTATGATAATGCAATACAAGCAAAACACAGAGGAGGTAGCAGGTTGTTCTACTAGAAAATTTGGTGAAGGATGAAGAGAAAGGGGGGGAATGTATGCTAAAGGATTTAGACAACTCATTTCTTGGAAACTTAAGACAATTTCTACATTCTAATCAATAGAAGTTTAAGATAAGTGCCCTTGGTGCCTGTGGGATGGAAGCCCCTAGCCTATTCTTGCCAATGTTTGAATACGTTTGCTCTTACTGCCACCAAGAATAATTAAGTTACGGTGAAGATTGCACTAAGATAGAAATAAAGACTTTTTCATGAAGCACGCTGCTTCTCTTTTCAAACTGGTTAGTTGTTAAATCAAAATGAATGGTTCTTTTGCTCTTAAAGATAATGTATAACTGGGGGCCAGGGAGCTAGCTCAGTAGAATAAGCGCTTGCCTGGAAAGTGCAAGGGCCTGGGTTCAATCCCTGGTTCTACCCCCCAAAAAACCCTCCAACCCTCGCCTCAATTTATAACTAAGAAAACTACCTCCCATCACATGCTTTTACTATGAACCGATTTCTCACAACTGCCCAGAAAGCTTAATGAATGTTGATGTGTGTTCACAAACCTTGGTCCTGGGTATCATTTCCCTCAAATCACTAGTGTTACAATTTAAAGAGAGTTCGTACAGATGATCCAGTATTCTCCTGCAGACTCCTCAAAGCTGTTCAGCTAGCTGAACTCTTGCAAGGATGTGAGCACTTGCTCCCACGTTGGCTCCAACAGTTCCATCACATTATTCCCCGTTCTTCCCTCAGTGTTGGCTTCCAAAAGCCAGATCCGTGCATGCTACTCCCACACTTGAAATCCTTGAAGGAAATTTAGCTAACTCATTCTGGCAGTGCTGCAAGCCACCTTGGAGTCATTCATCTAAGAGAAGTCCAAACGAGTGCCATGCTGTATGGGGCAGGGTCCTGCCTCTGTCGGTCCACCATAGCCTCAAACTCTGTATTCACAGATTAACCAACAGCAGATCAAATGCAGTTTTTTAAAAATTGCATTTTTGTGATGAACATATATAGATGTTTTTCCTTGTCATTATTCCCCAAGCAAGACAGAATAATAAATATTTACATAATGTCTACATTAGGTATTACTAGTGTTCTAGAGCTGATTTCAAGTATGTGAGAGGCTGTGTTAGGTTATATGCAAATGCTACATTGTTTTAGTTAAGAGAATGAGCATCCTTGCGTTTCGGTAGCGTGGAGGGGTCTTGGAACCCAACCTCGAGGGACCGAGGACTGCCTGTATTAGAATATTTTGCCCAACAATGCCTCAATTATGTTTACCGCATCATTATTTATAACTTTCTTCATAATTCATGTTCCAGCTGCAAATGTTAATAGTGTAGAATTAGTGACAGGAGGAGGAACCCTCCTAAAATTGTCAGAGCAGACTAGGACCATTGCATGAATTCAGAAACCCTTCCCCCACGCCTAGGTCTGCTCCTCAGTGCTGTGAATCCTGGGACAAGAGATTGAAGGGAAAAGCGTGGCAAGTCTTTTCTTTATCCAGCCCAAAAGGCCAAGAATGAATGGTGACAATATCGGTCGCAGCCTTAATGCCCACATCAAAGAGCCCTTGTGAGACAGTCACCTTCCTGCAGCCATCTCGTGAGTCCCCGGCGTGTCCTGAGCACTTTCAAATCATCACACTCTTTTTTTTCCATGGCAACAGGGAGCCCAGAAGGCCCCAACATCTAAAGCACTTTCTCCCCAGGGCTACTCCTAACTCAAGAAGAAAGTTTAAAACTCCTGACAAAGTCTCCTGTCTTCCTCTCCCTTCATGTTCCCTCCAGCATCTTCCTTTTCTGTCTCCCTGTGTGATGTGAAGTATTCCAGCCTCAAAAACACAATGTTCTGCCGATACTGGAGAACTCAGAGACCAAAGAGGCAGTGAGCCGGCGCAGCGCAGGCCGTGTGGAACGACAGGCGTGAGCAGAAGGGGAAAGGGGCACCCTTGCCAGGCTGCATGCAGGGGCAAAGGCTGAGCACAGGGCAACTTAACCAGGGGAATCAGGCACAAGAAGACCTTGTAGGATTCTGGAAATGTCCAGCCATGCTGCCTGGATGCTGGCTTGGTCTTTCCCTGACTATATCCTTTTCCTTTCTTTTCCTTTCCTTTCCTTTGGCTTTTAAATATGCTTATAATTCAGGTTAAAGCATTTTCTTTGCCTTTTATTTCCTTCCTTCCCTCTCCTCTCCCTCCCTTCCTCCCCATC
>NDGM011016658.1:0-17662 GCA_002564305.1 Octomys mimax | reverse complement strand
TTCTCCCCTCATCTCCCTTTTTTCTCCTTCTTCCCTCTCTCCTTTCTTCCTATCCCTCTTTCCTTGCTTATAAACTGGAACTTGAACCCAGAGCCTCACACAGGCTAAATATGTGCTTTTCCACTGAGCTACAACCCCTTAAAACACTACAGATATTCCTTGTTTAAGGACCAAGTTCAGGTCCTGCACCTTGGTTGTTAAATAAATTTAGGAACTATGTACAGTATGCACATCACAAGATTCAGAACAAAGAAATAGTGAAAGGAAACTCCAACCTGATAACTTTGCTTCTATTTACATTGCTCTTACATGCAGTACAGTAATATGTAACAAAACAAAACTCCTCTACTGTACAGTACCATGCGATAAATTATAGTGCCACACTGTGCTGCAGAAGAAGCCACTACAAGGCTGCACTGCCCCTCATGTTCCTGCAAAGTAAGTTTAAATGTGGGTCATAAATTTGAATGCACCTGCATCGTTAAACAGTTATGTCATTAAGTGAGGAACGTTGTCTGTTTCTAGCAGATTGTGCCTCTTATCAATTTAAAGATGTCCTTGATTACCTGCTCCTTTTCTCTGTTCTCCATATAGTACAAGTGAGACTACACTTTTTTCCTCTTGGGGGATAAGACTGTAGTCCAGGAATGGGGGGCTAGTGAGAAATGGAGGTAAAGAGCAGACGGGGTAGATGAGCTTGCATGCTGGTGACTCTACTGGCAGGAGCCTGACCTGCACAGGGCCAGATGCAGGTGTTTATGGACTTTAATATCATGGAAAGGAACCCTGGGTTACTAATAAGAAAAGCACCTTATGAAGAAAGCCACGGCCCGGAGTTGAGATTCGTCCTGGCAGTCCTGCTACACTTCCCTTCCTGGATATAAACCTGTTCACTTTCCTCTGCTCCGCTTGAGAAATCTCTGAGACAGGAATAGTTGGGGTTTCTGCCTACACCTGGAACAATGGAAATTTATAGGACCCCAGGGAAGACTGTATGGATTAGAGGTGGGGGAGGAGAAGATGCTCAAAAGCTGTGGGTGCTCCAGGTGGGAAGAGGGGCTGGCAGGAGGGCCACAGATGTTGCCTCCCAGGCGCCCTCCTACCCAGAGCCTGCAGCAAGCAGAAATGTGGGAGGTGGGCCCAGGACTGTGCCGCCTGGACCAGGGAGCATTGCCTACTAGTGCTCTCCCCCCACACCCGCCGGCCCCTGGTGTGGGCGCTGCTGGAAGCTGTGAGTCCCAAGTACCATTCGCATATCTGCAGTCTCTTCCCAGCTGAGTCACACCAGAGGCTGGATCCTGGCCAAGCCATTTCGCTCTTGGGTCCGGGATCTGCTTCTGCAAAGCTAAGCTGATGATCTTGTCCTTGCGGATTGGCTGTGAGGAAGGGAAAGAAGCTAACAGCTGCTTGTGTGGTATGCAGTGGGTGCATAATTGCTGTGCTGTTATGAAGGGCCAAGCTGGTTTTCCTCTCTGTCCCCCCATGCCCTATCATGTTCAAGAGTACTCAGTACTCAGTAGGTGTTTAACACAGCTGGAGCAAGTCGCAGGGTGGTGCCTTGCGCAGCCGCTGAGCTCCCCCGTCCCCATGTACACCCTCCCTCTGGCCACTCCAGGGCAACTATCCACCAGGACTTGGCTGTGGTTCCTTCCCTCCCTCCTCCTCCTTCCTGTGATGCTCCCTCTTACTGGAATGCACTTCTTTCCTTCCACCAGGTGGTTCTGCATTCCTCAAGTGTCCATTCCTCTGGGGAGCTTTCCCTGCCTTCTGTTGCCCATTCCAGTGTCCTTTCTCTGTGCTGCCATCCCCCAAGGGGCATCTTGATATCCTAGCCAAGGCACTAGTCTTTGTACCCCATTAGCCTTGGCATCCCTGTGCACTATTTGATGCATGTTCCCAGACCATGACCTAGCACAGGAAGGACACTCAACAAGGACTTCTCATGACCAACGTGGGGTCGCAGTGGAGGACATTATCATGCAACTTCAGTAACAAGGGAATTCAAGCCACATGTTGAACTGATTTTCTCTAGAAAGGACCACCAACACATCCCAGTGGCTCCAGATGGCTAGAAGCTTGGCCCCAGGAAAGTGGACAAGTTTTGAGTATGCACTCCTCCTCTCACAAATTGGCATCAGGCCAGCATTATGCGGAAAGAGGAATGTTCTCCGTCTTGATAATGGAAGAAATCGCAGCAAAGGATGCTCTCGTTCCACCCAATATATTTGTGGAAATAATAGGTGTGGCATCATCAGAGCCAGATGGATAGGTCTCCAGGGGCTGTGCCAACCTGGCTCTGGGTCTGCAGATTCTTCACTACTGAGAACTACCTAGGGCATATCTTACTTTCAGGAATTGCCACAAACAGAATGTGATTATTATGATAATCAATTAATAATCAATTAGTCTAGTAGTAATCCCTCCCTGTCAAAAACCTGCTTAAACAATGATGAATGGTAAGGACTCAACCAGGATTGAAGGAGGAGAGAGGTAGGGAAAGTAGATTTGCAGTTTAAATAAAAGAAAGAAAGAAAACTTAGAAACCAAATCCCTAGGCTTGGCTGTCTATGGAAAATGAATTCCACAGGGGCTGACACTCAGATGTTTTATCGAATGTGCCTTAGACATGTAGGTGATGCATGGTCCCTTAGAGTCAAGAAAAGGAACCCCGATAGCTGTAATGTAGCTTAGCTTCCAAGAAGCGCAGACTGCCCACACTGGTACTTCCCCACAATATACGGTTATTGTTAGATGCACACGTCTCTGGTGTTGCCCGGCTGGGAGCTCTTTGTCCTTTATTCAGATATGGGATAAGGATGCTCTCAGTGCAGCACAACAACAGCCATGCCTTCCCACTCAGAGCAACCCCACAGTCCATGCATGACACACGAGTGAAAAGTTCCTTTGTTCGTCAGGCCACACTCCTCTTTTGTCACTCAGGCCCCAGCAGCAAAGGTGCTTGCAGACTATTTTAAAGTAGTTAAATAATTTCTGAAAGACATGATCTGTATTGATTGCTTGGTGAATAAGGGTGTTAAGAGAGTTTTGTAGTCTCGGGTGGGCACCCTATGCTGAAGGCATTTAAGGCTTTGCTTAGTGAAAAAAATGTACGTCTATGTGGAGCTGGATACCATTGAAAACAGAATGGTCATTATCCAGAATCCAGATGATTGCTGCTTTGTGACACTGCTTTGAGGAGGAGGTGTCTAGCAAAAAACCTGCCCTTTCTACAAAAGACGCTGGCTGGGAGATGCTCGGGGGAACGCTGTGGGGAAATTTCTCAGGCTCCAGGGAAGCAGCTTCAGGCATTCTATGCTCTGAGCACGATCTCACTTCAGTTTTTGGCAGAGAGGACAGGAATGTTGATAATTGAAGATTTACCCGAGTGGATGCCAACAAGGTGGCAGAGTTTACTGATCCCCCCGAAACCCTGGCCTCCAGGGAGTGGCTGATTACATCTTAATGCATTTCTAATGTATCTCAGCATCACAACAGTAGACATCTCTTTGCAGAGAAGCCGTGCAAGAAAGACACCGTACATCCTGGGGGTTGGGGGGGAATTTGTATCCCCGGGAACCTCAGCTTCTAGAACACGCGAAGGAGAAGCCAATATATTAATGACTCAGAGATAGGTTGGGGAGCCCTTGAGTCTTGCATGCTTCCCTCTTCTCCAGACAGACCTTCTGGTCACTGGGGTGTGCAGGCAGGGGGGACTGTATGCTGGAATGATGGCGTCAGTAGGCTTTTCCCTCCCTGTGAAGAGCAACTGCACAGTAACTAATTTTCACTTTCTACTCAGAAAAAAGATGTTGTTTTCTCATTTTCGACCTACCAAACAAAACAGTTGAACTTAATACATCTTTACCAAAAGGCACATTTTAAGGTTTCTATTTTCAGCATGAGATTATCATTATTATGATGTTTTTTCCATTCGTCATTTCTAGGCTGACACTTCAACAGCTCTACGGGAGGCACCAGCAGATGTCACTGTAGTTCTGTTCATTCCTCTGTGCTCTTGATGGGATTCGAGTTCTATCCTTTTGGGTTCAGCCGATCACATTTCTTATTTAATCAAAGCATAATGCATCATAACATTTGTAATTCATGTTGTTGTTATTCTCTCATTGTGTGTGGAATTGGATACATATCTTTGCCAACAGAGATGCAAGCTAAAAAGTAACCCAGACACCCCAATGAAGGATAGAAATCAAAGGCCCTGCTAGAGAGCCATGATAAGATGCAGAAACAAAGGAGCAGGAAGGGCACCTGCATGTAGACTCTGTTCCGATGGGCAATCTCAGGATTAAAGACAGGCGCATTCCATCCATTCCTGCAGAGGGCTTTCTGCAGATGTCAGCTGGGTGACGGTGCTGGTGGGAGGAGAGATCCCACGTCCATGGTGGAAAGAGCCGCTCTTTAGGGGGAAAAGTGGTCAGGAGTGAGAGATGCATTGAGACCGTAGGGGTGAAGCCCCTGGGGTCTAGCACTCTCTTCATTGAGAAAAGTCACCTCATTCTTGGATGAAAAGAAGTTAAATGTGCTAACTTTAAAGCCTGTGCTTGATATGACGTAGTTTCTGATGAGGGGAGAATTTAGGCCAAGAGGCTGACCACAAGATAAAGAGAGGAGAGTTCTCTACCACACTTTGCCCTCCACCCTAACAGAAAGAAGGGCAAGACTGAATTAAAAAATGAAAAAAGGACTTGTTTTTCAGAAATAACCATATCAGTCTTCTGGGGAAGAGAATTCTTTCTGGTAGTTATTTGAGGTAACTTTGGGTATAGCTTAGGTGAGGAAAGGGATGAACTGCTATGTGTCTGTCACTTATCCTCCAGGACTGGACTAACCCAAAGGTATCATGGAGTAAATAAAGGGGTTCCAGAGCCATGAGCAGAGTTAAGCTAGTGGAATGAGCTAGTGTGTGCAGAGACTGTTGTATCCCCTCTACTCCTTATCATTCAGTACTCCACAGCCCCCCCAAATATTCAGCACCCCACTAGCAAAAGCTGGGACTTAATGGCCTGCTGTCTCTTCTAGAAGGACACACTTAATGGAAGAGCCATGCCCGATATACAGTCTTTCACCTGAGCCCACAAACTGTACCATCATGACTGCCTACCAAGCAGTTGAGTTAACCAATAGGCCAGCCATGCCTGCTGGTTCTCACCTACAATTTGTCATTTTGACTTTGTTTTTTATCTCCAGAGTCCAAGTCAGTCCCATCTCTTGACAATAGAAAGACAAGCATTTCTCTTTTCTTTTCTCTCATCCTCCTCTTCCTTTCTTATAGCAGCCAGCTTTTGACATGGTGCCCGAAGGCTGGGCGTAGTGGCACACACCTGTAATGCCAGCACTTGGGAGGCTAAGGCAGGAGGATCTCTGTGAATTAGAGGTCAGTCTGGGTTCTTTAAGGAGTTCAAGGCCAGCCTGAACTACAGAATCAGACCATGTTGGAAAAGCAAAGCAATAAGAAAGTACAGAAGAAATGAGCGTTTGTGTCCTTGTATAATCTCCTTCAACATATCGGGTTGGTATACATGCTATGTGACCAAGAGAATGAGACAAATGGCCATATAAATTTCTAGACCTTAACACTGCAGTTTTTGCTTTCTTTCATATGGTCTCACTCATTCTATTCACTCTGGAGAAAGTCATCCTCCATGTTTTGAAAACAGTCAAGAAATCTAGAGTGCTTGTTTTTATGGAGCTAGGAATCAAAAGCCCAGGGCCCTCTGCATGCTGAACAAATGATCTTGTGCTCAGCTACATCCTCAGC
The DNA here is from genome assembly GCA_002564305.1 of Octomys mimax. NCBI lineage: Eukaryota > Metazoa > Chordata > Mammalia > Rodentia > Octodontidae > Octomys > Octomys mimax. The sequence continues at coordinate 11,886 of NDGM011016658.1, read as the reverse complement.
TTCTCCCAGAAGTGTGTAGAAAGCCCATGTAGAGAGAAGTGGAGGCTTCTTGTCAAGGCTTCACCAACCTTCCGACCACCTTAAAAAAAGGCTCCTCCAGCCCAGCCAAACCTTCAGGCGACTGCAGGTCCAGCAGCCGTCCAGTCTGTGACTTCACAAGAGACCTTGCGTTGGAGCCATCTAGCTGAGTGGCTGTAAAGATACAGGCCCAGTGAAACTCTGAAGCCTCATATATGGTTGTTGTTCTAGAGAATTAGGGCCGGGGTGCTGTAAGGCAGATGCCTCTGGTACAAAACGTTAAGCATCAGCTACTTTCAGGGTCATGCATGTAGAAGGTCTCTAGCTTCACTGGAATCCCCAGCCTGTTGTTGTCCATTACTGTATCTTGGAGTAACTGGTTACCTAGCTACCAATAAGTGCATCATCCTTGTCTCCTCCTTCTCCTCCCTCTTTCACTCTATTGTACTGTGTTCGTTGAGGCTCACCCTGACTTTCTACAGTTTTGTAAATTATTTCTCTCAGGCTTCCTGTTCTCAGAAGCTGCACTGTAACTAACCTCTCACAGATACCTCCATTTGATTTAGAGTCCAATAGCGCCGTCCTTTAAGTCAGCCAATTAATTTAGAAAACAAAAGAGCCACAACCATCATGGCTTTGCTGTTTCTTCAGTATTGATATATGTTAATGGCATCTTTATCAGGTGCTATCATACCAAGAAGATATTAAAGCCTCTCTCTTACCACAAGTTATGAGTTATGACAGTGGAGACCATTTTTCATGATGTAAAACAATGGGGTTGTGGTTTAGGACACATCTTAGAGCCATGGGGGATGAAGTAATAGCTAACGTTAATGCAGGTCAGGAAGAGGCAGAGGGTTTTCAGTGAAGATCATGTGGCCAAAGTCAAAGATCCTTCATGAAAGAATTGAAGACCACCATGCACTTCAAAGCCTAGAGCACCTAAGCTGGAATTTCTGCTGTAACTTCCCTAGCTGGCCAGAGATTGCTATGTGCTACTATCAGAAAGCACTTTGTATCAGCATGTCAGCAGCAACACAGCTTGTGTTAGTGAGCTTTCTTTTTTTGTTATGCCAATTAGCAGAGATGATTCACCCCATCAGAGGGAGATATTATCTTGGCTCATGGTCTCAGAGGTCTCAGTCCACGGTGCGTGGCTCTGCTCCTCTGCGTCTGCTGTGGCCCAGGATGTCATGGCTGGATCATGCGGTAGAGGAGATCTGTTCACCTCATGTTGCAGAAAGCAGAACGTCATTCAGAGCAGTGATTACACATAGGCAATGTAGAAGCATTCCTGAACTCAGTGTGCTCAGGTGTGCTGAGAGATGACGAAATGGAAAGGAAGAGGACCAGCCCGCGTTCGCCCTCCTCCAAGCTCTGAGTACCGCTGATGTATGCTCAACTCTTAAGACAAAGCAAACAAGGCAGGGAGCCAGTATTTAATTATGATGATAAATAAAAATAATAACAAGACGGTGAGGAGGACAGTGGGAAAAAGAGGAAAAACTGCAACTCAGCTTTCTTTTGAATGCCAGCCCTTCCTGCTCTATGTGCATTCACTCATTTAAGCCCTGTGACAATCCCCATTACAGATCCTATTGTTATCCATACACTTCAGGAGAGTGACATTTCAACCAGCAATGAGCTGTGTATATGAGGGTAGTTCTATCAAATTATAACAGGACTGAAAGTTTCCAATTGTTTAGTGACAATGCAGCCTTGATGCAATGAATTACACAGGTAGTCGAGGCAATGCTGGTTTACACAAGCCAACTATGCTGCAAATCATAAAATACAGCACATATAATTATGTATAATACCTGATAATAGTGACAAACTATGTTACTGGTTTGTGTATTTACTATACTATACTTACTATTTTAGAGTACTCCTTCTAGTTACATACAAATTTTATTGTAAAAGATCATTGCAAAATACTATGCTGTGCTTGTTTGTCTCTGCCTAATGCAATGTATATAAACTACACCATTTGAGTGTCTCAAGAAGTCATGATAAACCATCCAGGTGTGTGTAAGTATAACCTCCCATGGCCACACAATGGCAAAATCACCAAGAAGGCATTTGCCAGATTGCGTCCCCATGGTTAGGCAGTGTTCTCTGTAGTCAGACAATGCGCTCTAGGAGGTGGCCGACTTGGGGAAGGCTGTAGATTTATTGGTCTTAAATGTTTTGTCACTGTTCCTGTGTACTGTTGAGGTTTGTGAAGATGGACATTTTTAGAAGTGGCATGAACCAAATGGCAGCCATTCCTAGGAGTGGTGCCAAAGAATTCTTGATTGGGGTGGGCAAAAGAGAAAAAGCTCATCACAAAATACGTGAATTATAGCTTCAATCATTCTACATATATATATATATACACACACACACATCAATTATTATATTATCAATCATAATATATAATATATTATATAATTATATAATATCTAATATCACAATATATTATATATTATAATATATATTATATATAATATAGTCTTGAGGGACACACATGACTAAGGAAGGGGCAAAGACAGTGTTCTGATTTACACCCATAGCTATAACCATCAAGTAAAGAGAATAGTTGCAGGTGACAAAGAACGTGGGAAAGAAGTCACTCTGTGAGCATTGCTGTGTCTGTAAGTGCTAACTTGAGGATCAGTGCTCCACAGCTACAGTATAAGCACTTTGAAGGACAAGGCCACTTAACTCTTAGCACCAAACACGGTGCCTAGTATCAGCAGCCATTCCCACTAGTTCATTTGGTATTTGAATGGGAAGTATGACTGTGTATTTACAGCTAATGGATCCAACTAATGAAGAAGTGGCACAGGCCTCTGGTTCCTAACTGTTGGTGCCAGCCAGGGCTCAAGCCTTAGTGGTGCCTCTTCCTAGCTGTGTGACTGAAGACTGGACTAATGCAGCATTCTAAACCTCAATTTCCTTGTTTATGATTAAGAAAGCAATTGTGGTACACACTTCATGGTGATACTTCAAAGTTGCAATTCTGAAATAGCAATTGAGTGCATGGACTTGAGTTCCCACTCCTCCTCCTCCTCCTCCCTCTCCTCCTCCCTCTCCTCCTCCTCCTCCTCCTTCTCCTCCTCCTCCTCCTCCTCCTCCCCCCTCCTCCTTCTTCTTCTTTTTCATTTTGGAAGGAGATACTTTATTAACTGACCAAATCATAAAAACACCGTGTTTGATATCTTAGTTCATCCTTCTAATAAGCCTGTTGATCTGGTCCTCCCTATTTCCAGCATCTCCATCTTCTACAAAATGGGTGGTCTTTTTCTTCATTCCACCTCATGGATATAATAACTTGAATGGCCAGAGGAAATTATTAGCCTCTTTGAAGCATTTTCCACCAGTAAAGAGCTCATGAATCAGATCCTCCATGCAGATGATGCCATATTTACCAAGAGATCAAGCAATCAACGAATTATGTCAAGGCAATTCGCTTCTTATTGGTTTTGCCATAGCCACGCTTGCATATTAGTTCGTTCACTCACTTCAGGTTTGGGTGCCCCAATGCAATGTATGGCTTCACAATTCTCAGCATGTTAATTGAAGCTTTGTTGAGCTCGATGAAGGTACCATTGAAGATTTGGCAAAGGCGAAGAAGCTGCAATACCTTGTGGACCTTTGGGCTCACACCATTGATACCCCTGATACGGAAGACAAATGCCAGTTTGGGCTCTGCAGGGACATAGAAATTGCCAGCTTTTCTTGCCATCCTAGTCATTCAGATCTCAGTTCTGCACATCTGTCTGTACTCCCTAGGATAGTGCCTGGCTTTTTCATAGATGAGCTTCCTCTTTGCCTTACTAAGTGTCTTCTGGGCAAACTTCTTTCTCAAGTACTTTATCTTCAACTCTGCCAAATGGTTTCTTAAGGGGTTCTGGTACAGCAGACATCTTCTTTTCCTTTTCTTCTATACCCTCCATGGTACAAGCTGGAAAAGAGCTCTGCTTCTTAATTAGACTCACATACCCCTAGGAAAATTGTTTAACTTTACCACATCTTAGTTTCCTCATCTGTAAAGTCATAGTAACATGCTGGTAATCTCCTTTACCTGCAGAGAGTATATTCCAAGCTTGCCAGTCCACACCTGAAGTTACAGAGAGTCCCAAACTATATTACTAGTGCCCACAGTACTACCATATAGCTAGCACTGGCGTTAATCTGTTCTTCTGTGCCTTATGCCCTGGTGTCTCCTTTAGATCACAACTCTTGTGCTTTGGGCTATTCCTAAGTAAAACAGACTACTTGAACACAGCCACCACTGTACCATGACAGTCGAGGTGGGAACTGAGGTGTGTCTAAATGACTATTGGGTAGGTGGCACACACAAGGTGGATATCCTTGACAAAGGGGTGGATCACATTTGAGATCAGGCAAAGCAGAATGGGAAGACACTATAATCAGAGCACCCTGAATGGTGCAGAATTTAAAATTATGCACTCTTTATGTCTGGAATCCTACACTGAATACTCTTACACTATGATTAATCACAAGTACCTTAAATTGCAGAAAGAAGAACTGTGGGTAAGGGGGGCAGCACCGTATGTACATCATGCATTTTTTTGCAAGGAGTTACTTAATGAATATGAAATGCATACAACAACGTCTGGCACATAGCAAGTTCTGCACAAGTGTCCCCTATTGTAGTTGAGGCACACAATGCTTTTAAAGCTTGTGGCACTGCACCTGGCATACTACATTTTCAATAACTGGTTGCCCTTGTGTATTTTACTGCTAATGTTTAACATTAGTGGGAAAGGGGGCATTATCTAATGTGAAATGTGAATGAATCACAAATCATCACACTACTACAACTTTTAATAATCCTATTGTCTATTTCTTGTGAGTGACACTGTAAATTAAACTGTTTGCTCATCAAGTGGCTATTTCCTGGGAGTTCTGAGTTTCTTGTAACACCCAGTGGTTCTTCTGGGTAATGTCACACATTGACTGATTAGCAACAATCACGTTAGTGATGACCAGGGTCAAACCTTAGCCACCGTGCAGATATCCTCTATGTTTTATGGTTTATGTCTCTGGGACTTTAACGATGCTTATCTGGAGGACTCTCCCTTGGAGGCATACATTCTTATTTTATTGTGCCCATTTTTCTCAAATGCAATTTTGTCCTACAGTTCTAGCACTGGCAGAAGTATTGCGGAGTGGGAATGATGGGACAGCTTCAGACTGAAGAAGAACCTGTTGGACCAGGACATTGTCCTCCCATCTCTCACAGGCAGGAGCTGCATAGCAGGTCTGCATTCTACATGACTAACAAGGCCAGGGTGTGTTCTCAAAGCAGACCCCCCTTTTTGTTCCTGTTGCCTACTGGAAGGCTCCTCCGGCCGCCTGTCAGGTGCAGGCTCTTGGCAACCTTGTGCCAGGCTCAGCGGAAATGCATGTTTTCTGCCACAGCATAGCCATCGACAGGAAGGGCTGGCGTGTATCGCGTTTCAGTGGCCAACCAGGTGACTGCTTCCCAAAGGTGAGAGCAGGTGCTTCTCCATGTCTCCACTGTGCCTTTTCTCCTCCAGTCAGGCTGTCTGGTGGGCTGCCCTTTAGTAAAATCCACTTAGATGGCACCTGGCAGGTGGATTTCGCTTATGAGAGCCAGTCATCCTATGGTAGAGTGGTTCCATCACACTGCTCCACTGGCCTGAACAAAGCTTACCTACAAAATGTCCCATATGATAGCAAGTCTGTCACTGAAGAATTTTTTTTAAATGTGTTGAAGAACTGTACTTAAAAAATATAATTTCTTAGGACCAGCCGATAGCTCAGTGGATTAAAGCACCTGCAAGCAGGCACAGGGGCCAGGGATTTGATCCCTGGGCCTGCCATGCCGGCCCTGCCCCCTGGGGCACGCTAGGATGGCAATTGAGATTGGGCATGGTGGCACATGCCTGTAATCCCAGCTCTTGGGAGACTGTAAACAGGCGGATCTCTACAAGTCAGATCTACTTAATTAGACTAGTAGTGAGACCCTGACCATTCTGGAAACCCTTCCCTAAAATACAAAAGAAAACAATATATATATATATATTTTTCATATATATATATATAAAATTTCTTATATATATAATTTTCATATATATATATATATATATATATATATATACATAATTTCTTTTGGGAGATCTCTAAAATGTCCTTGTCAGTCATGGGGAACTTCATATGAATTAGCTTCTAAGGGTTAAGGGTGTGGTCATTGAGGCCCGATAGCCAAGACTTCTCTCTCTTACCTAAGCATCCACAAGGAAATGTCTAAGAGACACACGATTTAGGTAGAACTATGTGTTCCTGGATCTCCACTCCGCATTTGAGAGGTAAGTTTCCCCTGAGGTCACAAAGCAGCCACATTGCCCCGACTTGTTTTAGACGGGCTCCTCCAAGGGCTACCATGGAGCCCTCGGGAGACAGTCCCAGGAGGTCGTCATCTAAATGTGGTCAGAATGTGAAGGCTGACTTGAGTTCAATCTTTAGAAAACAATGTCACAGGGAGGGATAGGATTCCTAGGCTGTGGGACTTTTATAAAACCTGAAGATGAATGTCTCCCAGGATGAATGCTTTGATTCCCTCATCTAGTTTTACTGAGTAATGTGCAGAAGAGTTTTTTGAAGGACATGGCCTCGTGGTTCTCCTCAGGGTTGCTGTGGCAGAGGGCTCCTGCCAAGATCGTGTCCACTCTGTCACCAGGCCTGTGTGATGTGCTGCCCCAGGGACAGTGCTCAGCAGCAAGTTTGTAGTGATGAGGGGACTTGACAAGGCAGGAAGAAGGGAAAGAACACCCACCCTGTGGCCTCCTACTCCTTCCTTTGGCTTTATGTTATCTAATTTGCCCTGGGAACCTGCGGGCGTTGGGAGGGACCTCACCCCTTCCTCTGGGAAGAGTCACTTTTCTTAGAATAAAATGTTCATATATACACAGGCATACCCAGGTCTTTTTATTAAAAATGCATGTCATTATCAGCATCTCTTTTCTTTCCTAACAATATTTGCATTTGTAGATTGAGATAATAGGAAATGTTCATACTCATGTTTCTGGCTCTGACTGGAGACATTTCCAGCATTGCTTAGAGGCCGAGGCAGAACTATTTTATGGTGGAGGAATTGCAAATGAAGAGGGAGAAAGATGGATCCCCTTGATTCGGAAGAATCAATTTTCTAGGAAGACAAAACTGAGTGCAAAGCTGCTGTGTTGTGTGTGCGCACATGGCCAGCTGACGTGTGTCCCGCAAGTGGCCTTCCTGAGTCCCTCCACACCCTGCCAGAGGCACCTGCTTCTTTATCTGTGAGGGCAGCCTTGCATGCAGCTGGGCTGACCATGAAAAGCTAAACATCCTTGGCAGATAGTAAATTCCATTAAGACACAAAGTATTCCCATCCTTGGGCATAAATTCTGAATGTTTAGTTCAGAACTCTGCACCTCATGGCCGCTTAATAAATATTTGCTGACTTGTTGACACATTACCAAGGCGAGCTGTGTCCATGAAAGTGAGTGTGCACAGCATTTATCCGGCTGACCTTGGGCCCGTTGGCTACTCTGTTTGGATTACTGTTTCCTCATCTGTAAAAGATACAGTGCTTAGCATTTATTGAGTGCTAACCTTAAGCCAGCATTAAGCCAAATGCTTTACGGCCATGATCTCACTGAATTCTTTAAACACATCCATAGAGTATGCACTATGATTATTTTACAAAGGAGAAGACTGCAGTAGAAAGAAGCCCTAGGTCACTGAGTGTGTAAATGATAGGCCAGTAACTGAAGGCAGCGGTTGATGTACCCAATGGCCTATTAGGGGACATTAAGAGCACCTGTGCCTCCAGGTCACCTGTTCCAGAGGAGTGAGTTCAAAGTTCAAGCCTCTGGGTCAGAAATGCCTTTGGCTCCAGGTCCCATGACCTCCCAGTGGCAGAGCAGGCAGGATGTGGCCTTGCTGGAGAGGGAGGTCTTGCTGCTGCACACGAGGGAGAGAACCTCCTTTAGACTCTGGTGCATGAAGCTCTTTTTCCTTTGGCCTTTTCAGAAATGGCCAGTGACGAGGCAGACATGAGGGTTCCAGCTTTCCTGTGGACTTCACCTCCCAGCCACATCCACATGCCAGCCTGGGGAAAGCCTTTCCGTGGAACTTCCAACCGTCACTTTCCACTCCCTGGGAACCCTGCAGCCCATGTCTGCAAAGCCAAGCCATGAGTAGATAACTGGACAAGCAGTGATTTCAGATTTTAAAAATTACTACTGGAGGAACTCCTGATGCTTCCCTTCACTATTTCACGTCGGCATTCAGAGTGGGGACCCTTTAGTAAGTGGTTGGCTGCCATTACTTACAGCCCAGCCCTGTGCATTTGTCATTATGGCATCTACTGTCTTCTCTTAGGAGAGCCCCTGAAAGGAGGTGGACACACCTCTATGGCTACTCTGCACAGTTCTTTGGGACCAGCAGGAACGTTCTCACTGAGGCCCCTGTCCCATGGTATTGCCTACCCTCCCAGTTTGTCTCTTGTAGTCTAATCTACCCTACTTCTTCCCACCACTGTAGGCTGCTTTCGTTATGGCTTCTTTCTGCTTACAGTATGGTGATTCTTCCCAGTGGATGAATTGCAGGCTGTTCAGCTGGGCTCTGTCATCCTCCACATACAGGCCCTGATGTCCCTTCTTCATTCTTACTCCCCAGCAAGAGCCTCTTCCTCTCAGCAGCAGCTGTGTCCCGAGTATCTGCAGACACTTCTGCTGCCACTGCTCCGGGCTTGTCTGCACTTCCTGTTCTCTTTCCCTGCCCTCCAGCTCTCCTCTCCAAACATGCAGAATCCCCTGGGGTCTTCCCTTCCTGAGCCTTGTCTTCTCTCTGCTACCAGCCATTCCATAGACCTTACAGTTTCCAGGGTGGGCAACAGCTGAGGAATGGTAGACAATGTTATTACTTGTGTCTCCTGGATTATACGGCCTCCACTGTCATCATATTACGAGCAATTTTAGGTCCACCATGGCTACATTAGTAGTCGTGTATTCAACGTCTTAGTTCTTCACTGATGAACTCGATTTCATTCAGCGGTGTGCCCCGCCCAGGTGGTTTAGTCTTAAGTGTAAACTAACTGCACACTGATACACCCTTGCGACCAAGAGTACCAGGCAACACGATACCGGGTAGTGTACTAGAGGACTCTGGGAAGGATGTCCTTTCCTGATGAAAGGTACAGTGTTTGAGAGGACAGCTATGGACACTGAATCCTTGACTTCTTCCTGTGATGAGGATGTTTCCAGCCTGCACTGATCATTTTGCAACCTTGAGGCAACAAGTCAGGGGTGGAGAGTCAACAGATGGGCTGTGGTAAGCAGGACAGGAGGGACATGGACGTGTATGGTGTCTTTGTTGAACCTGTGTCAAAAGGCCACTGTTGCTCAACTCTCTGTGTATGAGATAATGGGAAGTCTTGAATACCTGGGGCATTGTTAGTTGGATAGTCTGTTACTTGCAGCTGAAGGTGCTCCTCAGCTTATACAACCCCCTTCATATTGTTAAGACTCTTAGTACTGTGTAAACATTGTATAACTAATTGAGTAATTTGAAGCAATACAAGAGAAGACGTGATATATTGCAAAAAAAGAAATGGTCATGAAATCAATAGCATGTATATGGACTTCTATGTTTGATACTTCACTTATAATATGAGTAAATATTTTCGATAATGAAGTTAAAAGTGTTCATAACTGCGGCAACAATTTAAATAATAATCAAGGAAAGGAAAATAAAGGAAATGGTAGTGAGTGTATTAATCTTACTAATTAGAAAAAAAAGATACTTTAGCTTACTTAAAAAAAAAAACATTTTTAGGGGCTGATGAAATAGCTCAGCAGTCTAAAGCACCTGCTTAGGCAAGCTTAGGCAAAATGCACAGGGACTGCGGTTTGATCCCAGGTACCACATGCCATGCCAGCCCCACCCTAGGGGTGGGCTGAGCCAGCTATAGGGAAAAAAAAACCAAACCAAAACAAAGCAACCAACCAACCAACAAAAATGCTAAATAAAATTCAACTAGTATTTGTACATTAATTTTGTTTGTTAAAAAAAAACTTTATTCCGTGGCTTCTTCTAGCCTTAAGAACAGGTCTGTCAAAATGACACGTGTGGCCTGTCTACCCTCCCTGCTTCCGAGGGCAGGACAGAGTTACCTGCTTGGTGACTTTAGAGGAGCACTCTGAGTGCAGTCTGTCAGCCTCTCTCTGCCTCTCAGTCTCTGGTGAAGCAACTTGACCTCTGCACGTGCGTGTCTGTGCTAATCCATGAGCAGAGTTCCACAGGCCTTGATCTGCCCTGCCCAGGTCAATCTAGCAGTTTGAACAGGCAAGTTCATATCCAAGGAGATGTGTTAGGAAACCCAGTGTAGCCATTAGTACCATGTGACTCTCTACCTCACTTTTATTGGTAATTAAGTTGATATTTGATCTTCATCAGTTTTTCCCATTTGTCTACTTCTCAACTAGTTCCAACCATAGGAAGAAAAAAAAAAAGTGTGTGAATCAATGACCTGGCATGCCAACTTAAGAGTCACAAACTTGGAATTCTCCTGGGATGCTTTTTACTTTGGTAACAGTGAAGCCAATCTTCTCATTTTGGAACAATAACAACTGTGTTCCACCTGCTTAGTCATTTAATTTATCTATAAACTGTGTTGAGCATCTACTATATGTTATGCATATGTGCCAATGATTCAGCAGTCAGCAAGAACAGACATGACTCATCTAGCTCACAAAAATAGAGAGGCACAGAAGAATAGCTTCCATAAAAACAAGTAAGGGATGTGAATTAATTTGGGAAATCAACAAAGATTTTCCAGGAAAGTAATAAGCAGCAAGCTGAGATGGGCAGAACTAATTGTCACTAGCTGTGATGGGGGAAGAACAAATATTCTAGGCATACGCAATGGCCCGCTGACAAGAATAAGCCTCAAATGGAAGGGAATTAAAGGAATCCAGAGAGGCTGGAGGAGAAAGGGACAGAGAGACTTTGGAGATAAGGTTTAAGAAAAAGGAACCAAATCACACAAAACCATGAAGGCAACACTAAGAAAAGAGGTGGCCTTTATCTTAAATGAGAAAGCTCTCTGCTTGGCAGGATGACAGCAGTTTGATTGAGAGTGGTGGAAAGAGTTAGGAGACAAAGTCAAGAGATATTTAGAGGATAATACAGAACTTAGTCTTATGGGGATGAGTGGGCAAGAGGAGTCAAGGGTGACATCTGGGTTTCTAGCTTTTGTGATTTGAGAGACTAAGAGTACAATAACTGTGGAGGAAACCATTGGAGAAGATCATGTTTCAAAAGATAGATGATGAATTTAATATTAGACCTATTGAGCCTTACTCAGATCTACGCTTTTTGGATGTAGAAGAGGTGATCTAGTAGTTAGCTCAGTCTCTACTGTCTGGGTCTTGAGTGGTGATAAGCTATCTGAGATGTGTGTGTGTGTGCATGTGTGTGCACATGTGTGTGCATGTGTGTGTGTGCATGGGTGTGAAAAATGATGTATGCAAGGCAATTACACCTGTAAGGGTGAATGAGCTATTTGGGGAAGCTTATAGGAAATAGAGACAAAGACCAAGATCTGAAGAACTCTAACACTGAATGACCAGATAGAGAGGAATTTGTGTGAGAAGAATGACAATAAGAAGTGGTACTTCGGCTTACTCTGTACTGTTAGAGCCACAAGAGCCCACAGGTGGACAAACTGAGGTCTTTGGCCTTCTACTTATGGTCATGTAAGTTAGCTGACTATAAAGAGGCTCTTTGACTGACCTTATCAGACCCAAAAGCTACAACTCTTGCTGCACAGGTCCTGCTTTACCTTGGTCT
>NDGM011016649.1:0-17802 GCA_002564305.1 Octomys mimax | reverse complement strand
GAAATGTAACTTTTGTATCTGACAAGGTCAGTCAAATCCCCTCAGGATTTATCCTGTAACCCTATATCATTCGTTTTATTTAGACACAATAATATGTATGTATATCAAATATGTTGTACACCATACATATCTGTAATTTTTAGTTCTTCATTAAGAATAAACAAAAGAATCTGAACTGGATATTTTGGACTTTTAATAATGTTAACGATAGTCACCCATGTACTTATTGTTCTTAACAAAACAAACACCTCACTGTGGGAGATTCAAGTGTTTCTCTTTCTCTGCTGTAGTTGGCTTAGAATAACATTATTTTCAAGAAAGAATTTTTTTTTTCAGTTTGGGATAAATAGTTCACGTTTTCCTGATCAACTTCACTTAGGTTATATGATTGTCTTGTGCTGATTGTGGAGTCCTCGTTTCTAGTAGGGAACACTATGAGATAAACCACCTGTGGTCATGAACCTAAGCAGCTGTACGCTTTATTTATTTATTTATTTAGTCAGTTAGTTTTCATTATTTAGAGAATATTTTATTCATTTCTGTAATTAAACCCATGCAGATATGACCTTACATATTTAATACAGTGTGTTACCCTTGTACAAACGGGAAAAAATTGCATTTTTTGACTAATATGATAGTTAATTTCTGTACAATGCAACTCAAAATGGTAAACTGGAATAACTTTTTCCAAATTTTACAGCATAGTTAGTTTCCAAAAATTCAAATTATATATCTATATATCTATATATCTATGTCTCTCTCTCTATAATATATATATATATATATAATATACACACACAAATAATAGCAGTATGTTATGCCTTAGTAGCAAAACAGCTTCCCTGGTTCTGCAGTCATCTGAACAAAGTTATAGACATCTAGCACATTTCATTAAAAAAAAGAAAGAAAGAAAAGAAAAATACCCAGAAAACATCGCGATTCTGTTACTGTTGTAGTATCTGGCACCATTTTTTATTTGCTTTTTAATCATCATCTGGAAAGAAAACATTCTTGAGTAACATTATTTAAAAAAAGGTTTGAGTAGCATTATTTTAAAAAAAAGCTTTGATAAATCACAGTCCTTACTGCATATCATAAAGGTAGAGCTGTGCCGTAGCTGTAGGTTTTAATATTGGCCTAGGCCCTCAGTCACTGAACCTTGCTGGGCTTCTGTTTCTTAATTGTGAAAACAGAGATGATCATGCTGGTCTGCTCCACAGAAGACTAATCAATGATAGCAAAGCTTTGTCCAAGCACAAAGTACAAAATAAATACTAAAAATTGAACCCTAAATAAACTATATGAAGAGAAAATTAAATTCAGGCTGAACCAGACAGAAATTAATAGTAAATCACCTACAGCTTTGTGTGTGTGTGTGTGTGTGTGTGTGTGTGTGTGTGTGTGTGTGTGCTGGGGATAAGGTTGGGGGCAGCTTACTGCCCAGTGGGTCCATGAACGCTGGGTGATCCCAGGAAGGAACGGAAGGATAAAGATACCACTGTATAGTGTTCATGCCCCTCATTACCAGGATCTTCATGAAACCTGGTTGGATTCATTTGTTCATTCATTTAAAAGTATTTAATAAGTACCTAGTATGGACATTAGTGCTACTAGATGCTCTTCTAGACCTCATGGAGTTTAGAATTTATTGAGGGTGGTAAGACATAACCAATTGTATATAATATAAAACTCTATGAGAAGCACGGCAGGAGCTGTAAAACTAAGTGTTATATATGACTTCAGAGGAAAGTTTTAATTAGTTTGACCAGAGAAAGTACACTGGAGAAGATGGCATTAGAATTCCATGTTTTTCTATAGCAAGGACAAGGACGAAGAGAGAGGGTAGCGTAATGAAGGAACCTGCTCAACCAAGGGTAAGTGTCATAATTTTCAAGAATGAGTTCAGATGTTTGGGTTTTGGATTTGTGTTGAAGACACATAAGAGAGGGAGGGCTACAAAATAGGTAGGATAGATTGTAGAGATCCCTAAGCTATGGCAGAAAACCCAAAAGGCCTGAGAATATATGAAAGTCAAACTTTTAGGAATAACCTGCTACACTAACAAAACACCGATCTTCTTGGGATTTTGAGAAAGAGCAGAGAGTGAAAATCAATTTAATAAAATGTAAGCAATACACAGTGTGGGGCAATAAAAAAAACTAGCCATAGAGAATTAGAGCAACATGGAAAAGATTTCTCATCTAAAAATAATATCTCACTAACAAAAAGAAGAGAACTGCTGAAGCCATGAGACACAATGAGATCAGAAAGAAGAGGCAAAAGTTTGACAGGTTTCAACTTGACCACCCAGGAGTGCATAGCCCAGCAAAAAGATACAGTTTGGCAGGTTCAGAGAAAGATGAAAATAGATAAATAAGTAATAAAGCATGTAGTGATGTGACAGTTCAAACCAAGCAGAATGTAATTCCATGTACTGTAGCTAGCTGGTACAGGCAAAGTAAGTAGAGATTCACAAGCACAAAAGGAAAAGCCTACCTGGCTACACCAGTTTAGATTTGACTGAGGGTAACGTCACGTGAATTCTAGAAGAATGAGAAGCTCAGGCCAGCCCGGGCAATTTGGCAAGACCCTGTCTCAAAATAAAATATAAAAAGTGTATATATACAGAGGATAGCTTGGATAATTGTGCTGCTGATTTCTTCTGGTCAATTGAAAGGAGCAGTTAATGCTTTTTTCTCTCCTATTTTTAATTTTTTGGAGCAATTTTGCATGTTCATATCTGGTAACCTGAACAATTAATTTGAAGACAACATTATGCAATACAACAATCATTGTTGAATGCTTATCATTTCGTTTAGTGAAATCCTGTATTGTTTCTAAGGTTTTTTTTTTAATTTTTTACTCTCTATAAAAAATAAAAAATTGGGGCCAGGGAGATGGCTCAGTGAAATAAGTGCTTCCCTCGCAAGTGCAAGGGCTTGTGTTCAATCCCCAGTTCTGCCAATAAATAAATAAATAAAATAAAGAATAAATAAAAAATTTTAAAAAATTATTTAAAGAAAAAATGAAAAAAAAGTGGGCTGGGGATTTACCTCAGTGCAAAGGCCCTGGGTTCAATCCCCAGTACTGAAAATAAAATTGTATCCCAAGGAACAAGTATGAGGAGCAAGCATGGTGGAATAGGGACTGGTGTTTGGGAAAGTGGAGTCCTATCACTACTATTTTAGTTACTAATTGTGTGGACATGGTGTATTGCTTCATATGCACTCTCACTGGCAGGACTGCGGATTAGAGATTCTAGACGCACAGATTAGAGCTCAGCATCTAGCGTGACATATGATCTGTTTTCTTTTAAAGTTAAGTACAACTCTAATTGTTTTTTTTTTTATGTTACAAAGGTAATAAAAAAACTAAAGGTGAGGAAAAAATTAACCCAGATATCACCTGAGCAGATATTCCTTAGAACTGTAAGCATCTCTCAGAGTGTGTTACATAAAGTAAAAATGAAGTCGTACTGCAATATTGTTTTTACCCATATTTTCCTATTTTTCAATACAAAATGTTATTATTTTCCACCAGAAACATCTTTCCACATCATTTCTAGTGGATGCATAGAATTCTGCAATTTAGCTTTAGCCAATTTCCTGTCATTCAGCATTTTATGGTGTTTTAGAATTGGAAAATTTTACAAATACTATAATGATGGACATTGTTATGGTTTGTGTCTAGTTTTTCCCCCAAAGCCTCATGCAGTCATGGGGTGGACTTCTAGGCTTTGTGATTAATTTATGATCCAGCGCTGAGATTGTGGATGTAGATGCTGCTGGGATTATGGGTGTAACTGTTGCTGGGATTATGGATGTAGATGCTGCTGGGATTATGGGTGTAAGTGCTGCTTAGATTATGAGTGTGAGTGCTACACCCAGCCTGGGGCAGATAGCCTTAATACAACATAAGGGAGACAGACTTGCTCTCTGTAGCCATTGTTGCTGCTATTCCTCCCATTTGTTCTTGCTATTTTGCTGTTTTCTGCTGATACGAACTGCTGCCCTCTGCCATGTGCCAGTCTACCTTGGAGCCAGCTGAGTGTGGACTGAAACCTCCACTAACTGTGAGCTAAGTAAACCTTTACCTCCTTAATTTTGGGTGTCAGGTATTTGTCACAGCAATGAGAGAAGAGTAACCAAGACAGACATAGATCTTTTTATCTGTGCTTTGTCATTTCCTGAGTATAAATTTGTCCAACTGGACTTGCTTCATCAAATGATGTCAGCATTTTGTGGATTTGCATATATATCATCAAATTGATCTCCAGAAATTTTAAACTAGCATGCAGCCTTATAAATACTCTATGATAGTATCTATTTTCCTTAGTTTTGCAATAATGAGGAAAAAAAAAAAAAACCTTTACATATTTTAGAAGATAAAACGCTACTGTTCAGATGTCTACTTAGTTAACTTGTTATTGAGGTTGAACTTTAAAATATGTTTATTAGCCACTTGATTTTTATTTCGCTTTTATGAATTCTCTGTTATTCTGGTAGATACTTTCAAACAAAACCCATATTTTGTGTGTGTGTCTGTCTTTATAGTTTCATTGAGTAAAGTGTTATGGTATCTTTTGCTTATAAATGTTTTTCTTTGACAGAACTTCAAACTCCTTCAGGGCAGAGTCATATCTTCTTTTTGTATCTCAAGCATCAAACACAAAGATCTCAGTAAGCATCTGGTAGGAGAGTGAGTGGTTAGGTACTAAACAAAAGGGACTAGCAATGAATTAAGGTGTTTGTAAAACTACAGCAATAAGTGGAGGGCAGGTAGCTGGTCAGAGGTCAAAGCACTTCCTAAGCCCATACTGAAAGTTTTAATCCAACAAAGTTCAGTGAATGTAAGATAGTAAAAGAAGCAGGAATTCTGGGAAATAAGCTAAGTGTTCAGCAAAAGTCCAACTGAAGGCTGAATTAAGGACATCTCAGGACGGGGCTGTTTCTTTTGTTTTGTCAAAGTTTTATCAGTCTGATACCTTGGGATTGTTCTGTTATTTCCTATGCCTCACCCCAAAAGAATTCTTCGGAATCTTTGCTGTGTCGATTATTGAGAAAGTCAGTTTAATTTGGCCATGATCATTGGTTCTCCTCTTGGATGACTGATTCATTTCTCTAGGCCAGAATGGCATGTCACCTTAAGGTTCTGTGTCCCTTGGTTTTTGGGGAGACAGGGCAGTGGATCCTGGAGGAACTCACTTCATTTCCTGCTTTTTTTTTTGCACTCTAATTTTTAAAGCTTCCAAAATTTATAGGAATGAAAAAGAAGGAAAGACCTTGATACTAAATATTAAAGCATTCATCGAGTCCTCACATGAGGATGCAGATTGTGATCTGATTAAAATGTTTCATGCGCTTAATGTATGTTGGGAATATTTGTACAATACACTTTACATAGTGAGATTAAATGCATATTTGCTGTTATTATTATATTGAACTTAATTCTAAATCTCTATTTATAGCCAACAAGTACATAATGATATAGCAGAGCTTGGTTTGATATAAATTATATACATTGTTTGCCTATTATTCCTTTGTTCTGGACAGTTTGATAAATCTCTCAGTAGACATTCAACCAGAAAGAAAAGATGAAGATAAAGCCCCTTAGAATTTAATATTATTTGTATAAACTGCTAATATTTGTTGATCTACTAGAATATTCTCTGAGGATATATTTTATCACATCTGATATCATGTGTCATTTACTCACATAATTACATCAGAATATGGCATGATACATATATTTATGCAAGAGAAAGCTATTTTTGATGTTTATTTGGTTTATTGGGTCATGGTGGATACCCTAATTATATGACTTATCACCATATAAATTTGTTAACATATGAAATTTATTTGACCAATGATAGAAGCAAAATTAATAAACTAATAACTCTTTTCATTTTAATAATAGCCTGCACAAGGACACCAAGTTCATTTCATTTTATAATTACCATGCTTGTGAGTTCATAGATATAAATATGACATAGAAGCCCCATGGAATAGACATAAAATGATAGTTTGAGCAATTAATAGAGATTTAAATAATGAGTAATAGCTAGATATAACTAAACTTGTATATGAAAAAATTCAAAAGAAATATTAATAATTTTGAAGCAATGTCAAGAGTGGTAGAAATGGCCAAGAGTTTCAAAATGTGAGTCAATCAAAATATTGACAAATACTGCCATGCAGGTGGGGCTGGTAGGTCAAGATTGGTGTTGTTGTGCCTCCCACTGAGTGTGCATTGTGAATATTACACAGTGCCCTTAAGGCTCACAATGGATAAGGAAAGAAGAGATTAAAACATGTACCCCAAAATCTAGTCAGGACTAGATTGAGAAATGAGGTAGCCTCTCAAATCAAAATTCAGCTCACCCATCGGAGAGCCATCTGGTTTAAGGTTGTTGCCATAGGGAATATTTTTTCACAAGAGCATGATGTAAATCTTCCACTGGAGGAATTACAGGGCAACCAGGACAGCACACAGTGGCGGGGTTGGAGGGAGGTGGTTTGTAGTCCTGTTATCAGATCCCTTTATTTTCAAGGGCTGGTTTTTCATCAGTTCTAAATGGATGACTTAGATTGTTCAGTAAGGGCCCCTGGGAGAAGTAGAGTAGTGCAGAGCTGTGGCATCTTCCAGGCAGGCAGGAAGGTTTCAGGTCTGGAGATTTTCTTTAGCAGCTAAAGTTCACTGCTTAGTGCATCTCCTGATGCATCCTCTCTCCTCACTCTCACCCCGGGTGGCGTCTCTAACTTTCTGCACCCTCTGCCATCTTCTGACAGTCAGTTTTTTACAGAAACAATCCAGGATGCTCCTGACCACCTCCCTTCCTCCTTCCCTTCTCCTCCTTTCCCTCCCTCTCTCCTGCTGATTTGTTATTATGTACTGCAGCTGCCCGGAGGATTTTAAATAGACCCATAATGGCACAGCAGCGCCTCTTGGAAGTTTAAATATAACCTTCTTGTTAATCTTGTCTGTGGCTGCTGCAGGAACAGCACCTGGAGAAGAAGGCAGTGGGCACGAGAGGCTCTGGGGTTCCACACTGTGGTCACTGGTTAGTGGTCTTTCATGTGTCTTGGGATCTGAAAGCATTTGGGTACAGCCTGCCATCCAATGGTACCTCCTATTGAGGTCTGCCTCTGTCTAAGTGGATGCAGTGTTGGAGTGATGGTCCATAGAAGTGGGAATGTAATGTACTGCTAGAGCAAAAACAACAGTGAAGACCTGAACTTCCTCTCCACTTCCCTTCAGAGTGTCGGTCACCCTCTGCCACCCTCAGAGGCAAAACGTGTTTGGTCTCATTTAGCGCTTGGTTTTGTGTGGGAGTCGGATTGGGAAGGGCTAATTAGTGTCAATTACATCAGCACCACGATTCTTAAAGAATAGGTGTATAAATCCTAAGTCCTTCCAAGTGCAGCACAAGGTCCCAGAGCAGCATCCGGGGGATACGATGGCTAGCTGCCTGACTAGGGCACTGTGGTTGTTCATGAAGGGAAGAAAGGCTGTCAATTCTACCCCTAGGTCCCCAATCTGTCAATATTTTCTTAGATTAAGTAAATGTCACACCTTAACAGTAATTCAGATAGTCAATGATTATTTGTTGAGCACCAGTGATTATGGGAAATATTGAG
Organism: Octomys mimax; assembly: GCA_002564305.1. NCBI lineage: Eukaryota > Metazoa > Chordata > Mammalia > Rodentia > Octodontidae > Octomys > Octomys mimax. The sequence goes on along the minus strand of NDGM011016649.1, from coordinate 10,165 downwards.
ATCAATGGAAGAAAGGGGTCACTGGGAAATGAAGTAGTTTGTTAAGTTCAAGGACATATTCCACACTGGAATGGTAAACCGTTTAGAGCAGTGATGTGTTAGGAGGATATAACCCAACATACCATGGAAATGTTCTGGGAGATACTACTTATCTAGAGTGGGAATAAAAGTGATAAGACATACAAAACGTTTAATTTTATGGAGCTGAATGCTTAATTGGTTTTGGTATAGAAACATAGGTGGTATCATTTCTGTCTTAAGGGAGTTTACAATATGAGAGGTGCCTGAACAGATAATAATAAACATATCAAACATTTTGCAGTATTTTTGCAGAATGTGGTGAGTTCATGTACACAGTTTATTTATTTATCTATCTATTTATTTATTTCTATTTTAGGGAAAGGTCTACAGGGTGTTCTGGTCTCATTACTAGATCAGACTCATAGTGATCTGCCTGCTTACAGCCTCCCAAGAGCTGGGATTACAGGCGTGCATGCTACCATGCCTAGTCTCAATTGCGCCTCAGCATGCCCTGGGGGTGAGGCCTGCATGGCAGGCCTGGAGATCGAACCCCCAGCCTCTGCTCCTGCTTGCAGTTGCTTTTGGCTAGCCCTACAGATCTATTTTGTATTCATGCTATCCTGTGAGATGAATGTTCTTATTTGTATTTTACAGAAGAGAAAAGCCAACACAAGTGGACTGGATGGTTTCCCCAAGGTCAATCGATTAGTGCATTTGGCTTAGGCATCAAACTTCCAATAAGATTGTATGTTATTCACTTTGTATCCTTACGGGCTGGTAGGATGCATTATAACAGGACCATGTTCTTTCTTTTTACATGACTATGTGATCAGAGAATTATGAAATAATTATAATTATGAAATAATTATTTCATAATTCTCTGATCACATAGTCATGTAAAAATACACATGCAAGCCATTTAAGAATTTTAGTAAAGAGGTTAGTTACTAAGGAAGGGAAATGAATCAAAAATGATTCTGATACTTCTGTAATCCCAGCCCTCTAGGAGGCTGAGGCACAGGATCTGCCAGTTAGCAGAAAGCCTGGGCAGTTCAGCCAGACTCTGTCTCCAAATCAATCAATTAATCAATCAGTCAGTCAGTCAGTCAGTCACTCTTTGGGCTGGGATGTAACTCAGTAATCCCTGGTTTTAATTCTCAGTACTGCTAAAAGAAAAAGAATAGTTTTGAAGGGTTGAGTATAGTTGATATGAATATATTCCAGAGATTTTATATTCAAAACTTGGTCTGAGGATCAGTAACATTAGTGTTATATGGGACATCATTAGAAATGAGGAAGCACAGGCACTACCTCCAACTTTTTGTGTCACAGCTGTGACTTGAAAGATGTCTTGCTGTGATTGAGTAGGTAACGAAGCTTCCTGCCAAATGGTATCTGTAGGAGTTAGAAGTAGGACATGGGAGGATAGTGAAGAATTAACTATTGGTAGAACATCTAAAAAAAAATAGCAAAAGCTAGAGAGGACAGAAAGAGTCACTGGAGGGTGTCTATCCACCTCACATTTCCATGCAGAAGAACAGCTGAGTCACTCAGGGTGGTCAGCGTTTTTTTTATAAGATCTCTACGGACAATGATTAGGAAGTCTGTTTATAGAATTTCACACCTGTTGAATAAGAACATTACTTCTGTCTTGTGGATCACAAAACTCAGTTTGTTTATTTAATAGTTCTTAATCTTATATGATAATGGGACACCAATTGCTTATTACTAGACTCAGAATATATAATTTTCTACTCACGTTCATGAAACTGGGCCCATGTGAAAATAGTTAGACAGATTCTACCCATATTCTGAGAACTATAAGTGAATCTTCAAATTCTTACCACAATTTTGTCTAATACAAGTGACACAGAATAAACTGTCTCTGTCCAATTGGTAACTGGAGTTTCTAGTTTCCAACGTCATTTTAGTAAAGGTGCAACTGACATTATCACAGTGGTCTGCATATTTATGTTCCTCTAAAATTACTATTTTGAAATCCTAACCTCAAAGGTGAAAATATTAAGAGGCAGGGCCTTTGGAAGGCCATTGGGCAGTGGAATCAGAGCTCTCATGAGAACAGGCTGAGAGGGACCTCACTGCTTCTTCCACCGCCTGAGGAAGGCACCGTGTCAGAACCAGGAAGTGGGACCTCACCAAACATCAAATGTACAAGTACTTTGATCTCAGACTTCCTGAAATAAATCTGTTATTCATTAGCTACTAAGTATATGCTATTTTGTGACAGAAGCCTGAATGTACTAAGACAATATTTTTAATCATCTAATTATTGGATTGTGTGAAAAATACAAAAACTGTATACTTGATCCTCTTTTAGGGGGCTAACAGCCCAATAAACAGAAGTAGAAGAACCATAATTCCATATTATCACGAATTCTGCAGTCAGAAGGAACGAGACAGGTATGGTATAGGTAGGTAATTAGGAAGGCTGGGTTCTGGTGTAAGATCTTTCGCCACCTACTTTCAGTTCTTGTATAATGCCTTAATTTCCTTAGGTCTCAGTTCCCCATCTATGTAAATGAGAAGCTTGGACTGGAAAGACTTCAAAGTCTTTCTGTTCTTGGTCCCACACTTGTGTCAAAATGGCAAATCAAATGGTGGAATGATGGGTGGGCTGGCCAGACGGGAGACAGTAGTTGTGCTACAGAAACACTGCTTATCTCACAGAGGTTTCTAAAAAATGAGTTAGTTGATCCTTCCCTTTTACTTTTACAAGGTGACTTAATATTTACATTACTAATTGTTTCCCTTCAAGGTTAATGGCCATTCTATCTTCGAATGTTTTTAAAAGCTTTTCTGAGTTGGGGAAGCACTTGGTTGGTGATTTTGAAGTCTAAGTGTAGTTGGTCGTGCCTGTGCCCTCTGGTCACAACTTGTGTTTCCCACTGGCTTCCTTCCCTCCACTCACAAAGTGAGGTGAAGATAGAGATAGCCGAGGAGTCTGGCTGCTTACCCAGGCCTAGCATAAGAATAGAGTCAAGGCCAGGTCTGAAGGCCTGGTCCTCAGGTTTTGGCTCTTTTGTTCATTGAGTTTTCAGAAGAGTATACATTTTATAACATTTAATGTATACATTTTCCTCCAAAAACCTCCTACATTTCCACTGATCATTTTTGATAACATCAGAAGTAGACATCCCGTCAATAGCCAACACCTGTTGGGCTCTTACTCCTTACCACACATTATAAAGTATTCTGTATGCGTTATCTCCCTGGATGTGTGCGGCCAAATGATTATATACTCGTTTTATGCCCATATTAGAGGTGAGAAAACTGAAGTTAAGTGGCACAGAATTACATGGAGAGGTCAGGCATAGATTTTCCAAGTGTATCATTTTTTCCCCTATTTTGCCATAGCAGCAATGTTACTTCCATCTCTAGGAAAGATCTAACCTAAGTTCTGATAACGTTAACCACTTTCCTAGAACTACCTCGCAGTGCAAAATTTAGGTTATCTCAACATAATAGCTTTACCCTATCTTATTACATTATTCACTTATTGTCCCCTAAATATTCTTAGTCATTTTCTTTCCCTGTGCTCAATGTAGATCATCCTAGCTTCTTTTTCCTGAGTGTATTTGTCCTTGCTAAATGTTTTTATTGTTTGATTCAGACCATGTCACAGTAATGTGTTCCAGTCATTCAGAAGTCCATTGAGTGAGCAGGATGGAGCTCTGTTTATGCCTTTAAGTCCTGAAACACAGAGTGACCCAAGCAGTCCTAGAGCTGTTGGCCCTAGCTGGCCACCCAGGAGTTGGAGCCAGGCATGGAGCCACTCCTTCCCTGGCCAGGCGGGTTGGCAGGAGAGAAATAGAGCTGAGTTTCAGCACACACCCGCAGTGCAGTCTGGCTTTGATGCCCAGGAAGACAAGGTAGCTTGGTGTCCATCTGGCCCTGGCGGTTACCTCCTGGGAGAACAAAACCTGAATTAGATTGTCATGACTGAACAGAAAGGGGCATTGTGAATTATGAGGATTGGTGAGTGGAAACCACTTGCCCGCATTTTGCTGAGTTGTGTTTTCTCAGCTCATGGCTAAGGTTATTTGCTTTTAGCTTTATTTCTGCTGATTGCTCAATTGCCTTGGACCACTTTGTGAGAAAAGAAAATGGTATCTCTGTCAGACAATTGTAAAGAGATTTCTTGTTGGAGTTATTGAGGTAAAAATGTTTTCCTGGATGCTGTGGAGTCTTTCTGTGCTCCTAAAGGTTTAGTTTGATTTTGGGAGTGGGGAAGGGTGTCGCAATAATGTAATCAACCGAGGGAGGATGATGGTGTATTCTGGTGGTAGCTTGTCCTAGTTGAGCATTTAATTTAGTAGCTGGGTGCCTTTGCAGCTGTACTGGAGTGGATCCTCCATAGAAATGGAGGCAGTCTTTGCTCAGGAGCTTAGAGGGGTGGCACCTACACACTTGTGCTTACACTTTTCCCACCTTATGTAAGCAGTTAAAGACATAGGTTTTAAAGCAGTCACAAACCTCCCCCTATTTCTCTTCCCCAGAAGTGTGGTTATGAAGAGAACTTACTGATCATGCCCAAAATTTGAGACCCAGAGTGTAGTAAGTTCCTGGTGAATCACACTCTTCAAAGTTGGACTGAAACTGTGGCGAAAGCCGCTGGAAGACTCAGGCCAGAAGAGGACTTACCTACCATGTGATTTATAGCAAAAAGACCTATTGAGGTTAAGCTTCTGGTGAGAGGTATATTCAAATAAGGAAGCATAGGCTGAAGGAAGAGCAGCCTTAGAAGAGCAGAATGACATTCGGATGGCCATTAGTGAAGTGCTCAGGTCACTCTGCTCAGAAAGGAGCAGGAGTGTGTTCAGATGTGTTGAACATATTTGTAGTTGGAAGATAAGCACATCCTGGAATTTCCTTGCAGAGTAAGGATTTGTGAGTGGCAGTGTTCAGGTCTGCTTTGGGACTACGATCATCACAAATGCAGTTAGGGATGCTGCACATCACACTGATCTCTCCAGGTCTTAGCATTTTGTGAATGCATCATGTCAATAGCCTTCCCAGTCTCACTGGTTCTTACTTCCTTCTGCTCATTTAAGAGTGAAGTCCCCCACAAGGTCACTATTCTCTGATGTATTTTGGGGAGTCTCAGGAAGTTATGTTGCAGATGCACATACAGTTCTGGTGTAAAGTCTTCTGAGAATGGCCACCATTCTCAGAATGTGCCATGTTTTTTCTTTGATATCACTGTCCTTCCTATGCTGGGAATTTTAGTGGGCACTTCTTATGGCTTGGGTGTGATCACTGCTTCTGTCAGGTGTAATGCCACTTGCCTTGCTCATATCACTGTCAGATCTTGCTTTTACACCCCACTGGGGCCATAGTCTCCCCGGTATATTGTAGTTCCTCAAATACACTGGAGCTGCCATGATGCAATAGCTTTAAGATATCCTATGGTATCTGGGAGAAAGCCTCATCCCCAATTACTTCATGCATACTTACCTAAGAGAGATGGGCGTAACTTATAGGAGTTAATGAAAAAGTTCTTTTTTAAAAGTCTACATATCTTTCCTTGTTTTCTGAGGCCCCACAGGCCAGGTAAGGGAGCGGTCCAAGTAAAGACCATCACAGTGACTTTGAAGCCACTCCTCCTATCCTGTGACTTTAGCTCTGTTAACAGATGGAGTTTACTTAACTCCTTCACTGTTTAAAGTCAGTTATTTCCACAGGAATGTCCTCTATTTTCTTAACAATGGCCACCTGAAGATCTCACCCCTTCAGTTTCCAAATGAACCCCAAACATTAAAAATGCCAGGGGTGGCTCATGCTGGAACCTGACCTTCAACAAGCAAAAAACTGTGTCACCAGCTGTGGTAGGCCACCGAGGCCTAGTGAAGAGTGTGGCTGTGGAGTCAGTGAACTGTGCATTCCTAGCTCGCCTACTAGCTCTATAGCCTTCAGAAAGTCCCTTGGTGCCTCGGAGCTTCAGTTTTCTCATCTTGACATTTGGGATAAGAATTCTTACCTCATAAGCTTGTTGAAACAAATAGAAAAGCTAACAGACATGTATTCTTATGGTTGATTCAAAAGACTGTAAGGAAACTGGCAGACCCCTCTTATAGCACAGTATACTGTCCATGGTGTCGTCTTACAGCTTTTTATGCCATTAAAAATTCTGTGAACTTTTCACAAGAGTTGGAATATTAACCCTGTTATGGAGAGTTTTTACTTGACACTCTTGTCTTTTTCTTTTTCTTTTGTTTTTCTTTGTGTACTGGGGATTAAACCATTGTACTGGGCCTCACACATTCTAAGTAAGTGCACTATCACCAGGCTATACCTCCACGCCATGCTCCTTAATTTTCTGGATACTGGAACAAGAAAGGGCCACCCAGAGAACTCATCCAAGTCACCTTTTCCTGTTCTTAACTAGGTTCTAGCCCCTGTATCCCTGTGGACCAGGCATTTATCTTATCCCTGGAGCAAGGCATCAGTTTTGCTACTCCTTCTGGAGAACAGCCCCTAGCCTGGCTCTGCTTCTTGCTCCTGGCCTCTCTCTCTTTCAGGCCCTAGTCCAACCTCAGTCATGCCCAGATCAAACTGTCTACCTTGGGTCCTGCCTTCCTCCCTGGCTCAGGTTTTAATAATGGTCTTCATTTCATGTTAGCAGTCTGCAGAAGAGCAAGCATCTTCTCTAGGTCTAAAGTTTCTACTATGTGTTTGGTGAAATCACCAGTCAGGACCAATGGCACTGACTGCATCCTTCCAAAATATTCAACAATTTTCCACAGAGGATTCATGGGAGGTGCTTGTTATGAAGTGTAATTACCCTAAAAGTTTTTAAAAATATAGAGAAACCTTGGCACCTCTTGGTGCCACTTGTGGTTTGTTGGTATCTATTTTGACTCTCAGTGAGAAACCAAAGCATTCTCACTTTGGTCAAGTAGATGTATATATGTTAAGAAATGGTGTTTTAAAAACTTAAGACATTGTTATGTTCGTTTTTATTAAATGTATCTAATGCTTAAGGAAAGTCCACAGTGATAAGCTTAGAGAAAGACGACTCAGACTGGAAAGAGCTTGGCATGAATTGGCCAGGGTAGCTAGAGGAGCCAGGACAGGAAGTGAAAGACAGACACAGAAGAGTTAAGAGACAGCACATAAATATAGGGGTGCTGCTAAGGAGTTGAGACCCTGCAGGAGTATGATGAAAGAGATGAAGGGCTGGGTGGGATTAGACAGATTTACAGTACTGGGCCTGTGCCTGTGATTGGCAGGCAGGAGGATGCCAGAAGAATTGAGGATAGACTCAGGCCTGGATTGGAATAATATTCTTCAATATTGTCCAATAGTATCCAATATTGCCATCCAGGTTTGTCAATCAGAATTGAGGAAGTAGGCTGATATCTCACAGAAGGAAGAGTGTCCAGCTGAAACATCAAGGATCAGGGGCTGTGTGGGGAGAGTGATGAGGGTATGTTTATGCTTTAAACCCTTATCAAGCTAAGTAACATAAAGCCCTTCATAAAACTCACATTATCTCTATCCATGGGTTGCTGGGGGAACTTTTGTGCTTTAGGAAAGACCAGTTGTGCTTATAAATGCATTTCACCAGAAGCTGTACGGTCTGAAGAGGGAAAGAGAGTTGTGGAAAGCAGATTGCTTCTCTCATTTACAGTCTCCCACAATCCATTGAAACCCTCCCCCCCAATTTACTTGTGAATGGTACCAATAATTTCAGTGGACATCCATGGTATAGGGAAACTCTGAAAGACACTAGTCTTTAATCAGATTTAAAGAAGAAATAGGTAATGAGTATTGAATATTTCCTTGTACTTATAAATTTGCTAGATTCTACTCTGTAACCCTTAAGCTTTTAATCCTCATAACAAACATCAGATAGAGCACAATTGTTGTCACCAGATTACATCTGAAGAAACTAAGACTAGTAATGGTTAACTGATTCCTCCAAATACTTAGAGTTGCTAAAAACCAGATCTGTTAACACTCAGATCTGACACTAAGATACTAGTCACCAAAATGATCTTGGCCCAAGGGACACACAGAAGTGGGACATCCCCAGACATATCACCCTTTTCCTCATCTAGCTAGTGTAAGTTGCTACTGTCTTTGGATCCCTTTTGCAGGAATGTGGTCTACACTTAATGTAATGGTAACATCTTTGTCAGTTATTGCCACTTAAGATCTGGATTGCTAATAGGGTACCATTATCACACCATTGGCAGTTGTTTTTCATGTCATTCTAGTCCTCTGGAATGGGTCTTGTAGAGGCTGTTATTAAATATAAGAGTTTATAACCTTCAATACTTAAGGCGATGGATGAAACACTATTTGCCTACTTTAAGAATATTCTCTCTTTTTAAATGAGGTTTCAAAGTGTCTATACAAAAAAATTGAGATTTTTTAAAAGCAGCCTTTGGCAAGAAGTTCCAGAGTTTAGCTGGGGCTGACTTGTAATGTAGAGATAAGCTATTAATCAGATGGCCAGCAAATTAAGTGAGTTCTGCATCTGTAGGAGGTTTATTGCTCTACTGCCAGTTTTGTCTTCCAGTTGCTTGGAGGCAGTAAATGCCAAAGACCGATGCTCAGAGCCAGTGACGGCCTTCCTTGGAGGAAAAGAAAAGATGGGTCTAACAGAGTCCTCAGAGTTTGAAGAAAAATGCCTGGGCAGAAGCTGTTAATTCTCTTAGATAAACAGTTTCTGGCTACAACGAGGGCTTAACCCTCCTGGGAAACATCAATATAAAGAAATTCCTGGAAGGAGGGAAAGCAAGGTTTATAGAAAAGGCCCATGAAATAGTGTCCCCAATAGGCACCAGGAGACTTCTGTGTCTTAGGGACTAGAAATCACTTAAATTTTCCCTCCCTGGGTGACCTTACTTTTAATATGAAAGTGTTGAAATAGGTGGGTGACTTTCGAAGGACCTTTCCATGCTCAAATTCTGTGGTTGTAACAAATATTTGGTAAAAGTTGAGTATACTGATAAGATCTTTCATCCTAGATTTTTAGATTATATCTTTCTATGATTAGTATACAATAACCATTAGAAATGAGATAAATGTATTACTGTTTTGATGATATTTTCTGAAAATTTAATATACTCTGTTGAATACCATAGGTACCTCTCTAAGTTCTGAAGAGTTCAATTTTATCCCTAAATTCAGTAACTTTTCTTAGGAACAAAGTAGAAAGCTTAATCATATACAATTTTTTTCCCTATGATATTTGCCTGTTTGGGAAGAAGTATTACATCTTTCCACCTGGGCCTTCTAGCACCTGTTACAAATTGTGACTACCCAAACAGAACCTGATATTTTTCCTTCTCTCCTCTCTCTTGGTTGTGAGATGTCAGCATACTAGTACAAAAGTGGTTTAACATGCAAGAGCACTTAATTTCTTATTGGCCAGAGAAGCTGTGGTTACAGTGGAGAGAATTTCTGGTGTATGTGACATAAGTTGCTTTTCTATGTTGGCCTGAAGTTGTAATCACCCTGTATCACATGCTCAATGGAATTTCTAAGTGAATTTGTATTTTTAAGTGATTAAGTTAATGATTCATATTTAAAATGTGATATATTGGCAGATTGGAGACTTGGCCCACCTGAGATAATGAAGTTGAAATCTTTAGAAAGAGGTTTAGTGAAAGATTATTCCTGGGCAGAAGCTGTTAGTTCTTAGGTAGAACAGTATGATATCTTTACTCACTCATCACTAGGTTCATGGCCAACACTCCTAACAAAAACAGATCAACACTGTCTTATTAGTGTTCCAGTGACAGGAAAACCTTCAGAATAAAGACCCAAAGACTCGAGGACAACTCCATATTTGTATGCTCAGATTTGATGAAGAATGTCTAGTATGTGCAAATGTGATTGGATGAAAAGGTGTGATCTAATGTAATAGACCAAAGGGGGGAAACCCCAGCAAAGCCAGTCTGTCCAGTCTTCTTGGCTCTTATGTAGCATTCCTTTCTCCTAGATATGTGCAAGACCCGTTTGGAATGAGGATTTTAGCTGTACTCTCGTCAATTTCTCTATGGCCAGCTCTTACACAGAAAGGGAGAGGGAACATTAGAGGTATTTCTAAGTTGTAGTTGCTTTGAAAAGAGAAGGATTTTAAGTTTGATGACATTTTTTTTTTTTTTTTTTT
>NDGM011016648.1:0-10008 GCA_002564305.1 Octomys mimax | reverse complement strand
ATATATTGATTTTAAACACCTAACTGCACCCAAAGGCTCCTTCTGACTGCATTTCCAGGTTTTCAAAATCTTTCCTGTCCCTGTCTGCAATCTATTTGCAATTATCAGCTTTTAGACAGAACGAACTCTCTGAAACACATTCCCATGTCTTCATTTACTCCAGTTGTTGCAACTTTAAATGGTGAAAATACCATTTCATGCATTCTACATCACTAAAACCACTGCTTCATGCTCAAAATTTAAAAATTCTCCTGAAACTGTAGGTTCCAGGTATCACACAAGATCAACCCAACTGTTTCATCTTATACTTTAAGCTGGTATACCTAAACTCTTATTTTCTATAACTTTTGGGAATAAAAGTTGGGAGTCTGAAACTGTACAAAATTCAAGCTCTCAGGGTTGGGGAGATGGCTCAGTGGAATAAGCGCTTCCCTGGCAAGCGCAAGGGCCTGAGTTCAATCTCCAGTTCCTCAAAAAGAAAAAAAAAAAAAAATTCAAGCTCTCCATAATGATATAGGGAGGGATTAATTAGCATATCAAATGTAATATTTGCAAAGCAAATGACCTGGTATATATGACACAGAACTGATCCTCTTCCAGTAAACCAACATGAATTACCCAAAACATAAAACTTTCCTTGGCTTAAGGCAAGCATGTTTTTCCATCTTTCAGATTGTCCTCTCATTGTCTACACATTTGTACAGCAAAGCACCATCTCTACCTTCAGAATCCACAGCCTTGCACTGCTGGTCGTTCCATAGCAAGCAGCCTCTATGAAACACCACAGTCCTATTCTGGATAACTGTAAAAGCTGACAGCCAGTGTATCTTTCTAAGCTTCTCTCTCAGAAATATTGTTGTTCATAAAGTAATGTATAATACATATATAACAAGATTAGAATGAACGAAACTGACTCTATGGAAAGTCACATATAATTCAAATCCAAGAGGCTCTCTTGTTTCATCTGATATTTCTGAAAATCTAATATAATATGCAAAGTTTAATAAGCACATGACTGGCAAGTGCAAGGTCCTGAGTTTAACACCCAGTACCACCAGAAATAATAATAATAATAATAACAATTTTTAAAATCTTGATTTGTTAATAGCAAAATAGAAATTGCACCTATTGTGAAAAATATATATTTGCTCATAAACTACTCATTTTTCTAAACTATTATCATTCCTATATTAAACTCTCCATATGGTAAAAAAAATAATATGCAAAGTTTAGTGTTGGACTTACTGTAATGACATATACGTTACAGTGTACTCGACTGGCAAGTTCCTTCTTCTCTGCGAAACTTGGGTAAGGTTTCTGCTCAAAAGCATTGTTCAGAATCTGTAAATCATCATTTGTAAATCTATGTGGGGGTTTCCCAATTCGTTTTTGTCTTCTACAGACTGTACTTCTGTTTTCATTACAGTTATCTTCTTTCACAGAAGATCCTGGAAAATTTTGAAAGAGAAACAAAAGCAAGAATGAATAACAGTAACATCCAAAGAAAGAAATGGTCATTTGTTGAGTAATCACACATATATTAAGACTTAGAACTTAAAGTCTGCATCACAGTTAAGACTCATGAAAATACTAGTAGGTGAAAAAACGTATCTTTCAGTTTATGAAGACAAAATGAGGTTATTACTTATGTGTAGTATCATGGGCCAAAATTCCCAATGCTCCAGATTCTTATGGAAAAAAGATGATTTGGTCACCAGAAGAAAATCTAGAGGAATTCAGTGACACTCCAATGAAAATTAATTGGTTAATTCATTTATCAATGAAATAATGTTATTTATAATTCTTAAAGTACTTTTACCCATATCCTAAGACCATGCACCATAAATCAGGTGACACTTAAAGAAAGTCAATCATATATATATATATATATATATATATAATCAGTAACTGACAACACCAAAATCAACTCCACAGGTAAATACATTCCACTGCCACATCCCTTAGCACAACTCCTGTTTAAAAACCAGAAAGCCACTGTAGCTGAGGATGGAGAGAAACTGGCATCCTTGTGGGCTTTTGGAGGGAACAATGAATGATTGGGCTTTCACAGAAAGCAATATAGGAGTTTAACATACCCATTGCAATATTAAATTTTGCAGAAACTGTATTTTTGTGACCTACTAGAAGTGGTTAGATATGTAAAAAAACAAGTAAAATTGTGCTTTCAGGAACTGAGGAGAAGGACTAATAGGAGGCAATATTCACTAGTTTCAATGACAGTGCATCAGGTTGGAGATGGAAAGAGCACTTGTGAGGATGGTGGTGATGTTGGCACTACAGAGTCATGGACCACAGTGTTCTGGAGCTCCACACTCAAAATGGGCAAGATGTTATGCTGCATGCTCTGCTCTATCATGATAAAAATAAATAATTCTAGAACATATTTAAATCAAGAAAAGACTGGAATATTGATGGATATGTTTTAGATCTGAGTTTGGCTTAATTGCAAAGACCCCATCAGATAGCTCACTGCAATGCAAATAATGGCATTAATCTTTCAGTTTGAAGTTCCCACATCTTATTTCCTTTTTAAACTACACACCTCTCAACAGGGTTGCACAGGGGAGTAAGTTCCTAATGGAAGGTCATAAAGGACACATTCAAATCATACTACTGAGCTTTACTCCTTTGAAAATTACCAGGAAAATTTCAGAATATGACTGAAAACTACATGCATTGTACAGTTTAGATTTCATCTCCATTTTAAAGAATATATAAGCATGAATCTAAGCCAGTATTTAATTAACAATTTTAAGGTACTGCTTGCTAAAGAAATCAGGAACTAGAAAGAAAGAGTGCACACCTGGCAGATCTAGGCCTAGATTGAGTAAACCAAAAGAAGCAAAAGGAGAAAGCTACCACTAAACTCTAGAGATATAGAAGCTTATGATGGTAAATTGCATGCTCTTGGACCATAACTTTAAAATATATGAATGGAAAGAAAAAAGTGAGAAGGAGAAATAAAAATTAAGAATGTAGTGACTTATGTGTATGTAGAGTACTCTGAGTAAGTTAAAATGAATCCTTGCCTTGACTAAACCCATCCCTGGGAGCATGCTGGTGAGAGCTGATTGGTGGTGTACAGTGCTACCTAGTGGTGCACACAGCCTGTAACCCCAGAAGCCAGAGGGTCTTGAAGTTGTGACCTCATAGAGAGAGGGGAAGGAAGGGGGGAAGAAGGGAGGGAGGAAGGAGGAAGGGAAGGAGAGAAGGAGGGGGAGAGAGAGAGCTTGCTTACAAATTCATCACAAAAAAGATTTTTAAAATATCCAAATTTATGAGAATACATTAACTGTTGGATCTTGACAATTCTTTATAAGAGATCAGAAAGTATAGGATCAAATATACTATAAAACAACATAAAGCATTCTTAATATTGTTTTTGTTTGTGTAGAGAAGTGGACGGGAAACTGAGCAGCATAGAGGTGAGGAAGTTATTTCCCATCTGCTGAATCTGAATCCAAATCAGCTTAGTAGAATTGGAGAAAAGGTCAAGTATTCTTAACTGGGGCAGAAATAATCCCATTGGTAAATGAAAACAAGATAATCCTACAGAGGAAATTATGTGTTTATTTCTTTGTTTTTTGCGGTACCGGGGATTGAACCCAATGCCTTCACATTTCTATGTTTCCTCATTAAGAGATGCTCCTCACTTTGAAAAGGATTCTATTTTTTTGGGGGGGGGGGTTGGCCAAGGCTGCCTTAAAGGCAGGTCTGGTGCGATGTGTGGATCTGGGGATCGCGGCCCATTGTGCCTGACTGGGTTTGCCCAAGAAGGCATTTTAAACAACTGAGCTAACCCACAAGCCCTGCTCCTCGCTTTTAAAGGGGAGTTTGTATTTTGAAACTCAGGCTGCACTGAGGAGAGCAATGGGCTTAATTTTCTCTTTTTGCTGACACAAAATACCCAATTCCCCAAAATTCAACTAGGAAAGGTTTAATTGCTCACAGTTTGTGGAGGTTTTAATACATAATCGGCTGGCTCCAAAGCAGGGTGTAACATAGCAGAGAGCAACCATTCATGGCAAGGTAAGACAGAAAAAGCAATAATGGAAGTAGAAGTACTAGCTTCTTTTCTACCCCTGCTACAATATCAGTGCATGTGGATGTAGACCTTAATCCCAGCATTGGATTATCGCTCAAACACAAATTCTAGATCCAGCCACCTCTGAAAATTCCCTACACATAGAGACACAAATCACAACAGAAGTGTTCCTCTGGGCCAGGGAGAAGATAGCTCAGTAGAATAAACATTTGCCTGGTAAGCACAGCATCCTGCATTCAATTCCCTGAACCATGGGGAAAAATAAAAAACAGAAGAAGTGTTTCCCTAACAGACTGTCAACTTTCTTCTACTTTCCTTGTAGGGTATAACAGAACTCACATGGGGGCAGGCTGTGACTCCTGGGCACAAACATATTAATAGCATTCCCCAATCAATCAGGTTGTTTTTTTTTTTTTTTAACTCTGCACACAATTAGCTCTCAGAGGTGGAAATGATTTAATCTATGCTGAGCCCAGTACTAGAGTCTACAAAAATGCTTCCAAGAATTCATGGAAAGCAGCTCAATAACTTTCACCAAAGACTGCTGTTGCAGTAGAAGAATTTACCAGTTTTGATCACTCTTCCTAAAGGCACTGACAAAAATATCTGAGCAAGTTCTCCTCCACAATCTCCTGCCCACCAGCCATGGACAGTCATGTGGTGATATAGGTTGTCCCAAGTCTACTGTCCAGTGGCAATGTGGGATTTTTGTACTTTGTGTTTCCTATTTGTGAAATACCCAGAGGCTTCCCACTGAGCTACATCCCAGGCTTTTCTCAGTGGGCCAGAAAGGTTCTGGCTGAGTCCCTCTGTTACCTTCCAGGGCTCTAACTTAAAATCCGCCCCCCCCCAAAAAAGCATTTAAAAGCCGGGGAGATGGCTCAGTGGAATAAGTGCTTCCCTGGCAAGCGCAAGGGCCTGAGTTCAATCCCCAGTTCCGGAAAAAAAAATAAAAATAAAAATAAAAAAAAAGAAAAAAAAAGCGGGGGAGGGGGAGCCCGGGGAGATGGCTCAGAGGAATAAGCGCTTCCCTGGCAAGCGCAAGAGCCTGAGTTCAATCCCCGGTTCCGCAATAAATAAATAAATAAATAAATAAATAAAATTTCCTACCTGAGCTTTTAAGTTATGAAAGGCCCAACCTCTAGAAAACATTAGCACATGAAACACAGACTGCCCCCAACTCTACATGTTTCAGGTTTCCACCAAACAGTTTACCTTCCGAAGCCATGTCAAATGCGCGGGTCAAAAAGGAAGATCGCCCAGTCCTAGAAGAATGCAGCACTCCGTGGGAACACCGTTACTCTTGTCTGACGTCCGGAGAGTGAGCAGGCAATACAGGGCCAACCACATCCCATTATATACCTTCTTGGGATTCTCCCTGGACACATCTCCACCCTAGGGTGGAGTGGGATTATCTCCACCCACTTAGAGCTCCAGACACTCAGGCCTGAAGCAAGGAAGCAGCACCTAGGGTGGTCTCCACCCATTCACAGCTCCGCCTAAACCGGGCCTCCTGGATTAGCCTCTGACCGCTATTAACTCCACACATTTCAATCCCTACTCTAGACCAGGTTTTACCCAACTGACCTTTCCAAATTTTGTCTTGCTCATTCAGCACCCACTGAATCTTACATTCTTTTTACTTTTCTTTTTAAGATGCTGAAAAGCCCAAGGAAAATCTCTCTCTCTCTCTCTCTCTCTCTCTCTCTCTCTCTCTCTCTCTCCCTTTTTCATTCTCTCCCCATGTATATAATATTTCTTTTAAATATTTGCAAGCTAGGGACTGGGGAGATAGTTCAGTAGAATAAGTGCTTGCCTAGCAAGTGCAAGGACCTGAGTTCAAACCCAGTTCTGAAAAAAAAAAAAAAATTGCAGTGTGGGTGGGTGTGGTGGTGCGCGCCTATAATCCTAGCATTTGGGAGGCTGAAAACAGGAGGATCACTACAAACAAGTTCGATCTACATAGTGAGACCCTGTAGACCCTGCACTAAATACATAAAAAAAGAAAAGAAAACAAGAGAAAAGAAAAGAAAAGAAAAATGCAATCACCCTTGGCCTGCGCCACGGCTGCCATCGCCACTCATGGCCAGCCTCAGCTCCAGTGCATGCTGCCCCCACCCTCCCTTAAGAGCACTGCCCTGCAGCCTGCCATGGTGAAAGTCACCGGCACAAAGTTGTACAAAATCCTGGGCGTCCTGACTAGTGCCAGCGAGAACGAGCTGAAGAAGGCATACAGAAAGTTAGCCCAGCAATATCATTCTCATAAGCATTCAAATGCTGGAGACAAATTTAAAGAAATAAGTTTTTCATATGAAGTATTACCAAATCCAGACTTGCTGGTTACATGATACAAACTGAGAAAAAGGTCTTCAGGAAGGCAGTGGCAGAGGTGGTGGCATGGATGAGATTTTCTCTTATATTTTTGGTGGAGGATTATTTGGCTTCATGGGTGATCAGAGTAGAAGTCAAAATGGCATAAGGAGAGATGACATTATGGATCCACTCAAAGTATCCTTAAAAGATCTAAATAATGGCAAAAGAAACAAACTACAACTTAGCAAAAATATATTCTGTAGAGCATGCATGCAGTGGTGAAGGTGGAAAATCCAGAGCTGTCCAGACGGTAGTGCTTGTCAAGGTTGAGGTGTACACATCATGATCAGGCAACTGGGTCCAGGAATGGTGCAGCAGATGCAGTCTGTGTGTTCTAATTGTAATGGAGAAGGAGGGCTAATTAATGAAAGGATCACTGGAAAAAACATGAAGGGAAGAAAGTGATTAAAGAAGTCAAGATTCTTGACATGTACAAAGTTCATGTACACAAAGACATGAAACGCGGACACAAAATTACATTCACTGGGGAGGAAGACCAGTCCCCAGGAGTGGAACCAGGAGATGTTCTTTGATGAGAAGAAGGGAAATAATGTGCTCCAGAGAGATGGGATTTACACATGACATATATGATAGGAATTGTTGAAGCTCTAAGTAGATTTCAGTTCACCTTTAAGCACCTTGACGCACATCAGATTGTGGTAAAGTACCTCCCTGGCAAAGTAATTGCACCAGGTTGTGTTCATGTATTCTGAGGTGAAGGAATGTCACTATATCGTAATCACTTTGAAAAAGGTGATCTTTACATGAAGTGTGTTGTGGTGGCCAGAAAGCACCTGGATCTACCCAGATAAGCTTTCTGAACCAAACCTTCTTCTATCTAGACTAAAAGATCCTAACATAATTGGAAAAACTGAGGAGGTAGAGCTTCAGGAATTTGATAGCATTTGAGGCTCTGGAGGTGGTCAGAGGTGGGAAGCTCTGGTGAGGAAAGCAGCAGTCATGATGGGCCTGGGGCTCAGTGAGTGCAACACTAAGCTCTGGAGACAAATTGCACAGGTGAATTGTCTCTCCTCCTTATACTGCATTCAGGCTATCCACCCCAGGGTGGGTGTGGCACTCACACCCATAATCCCAGCTTTAGATTATGAATTAATCAAAAGCTCTAGAAGCCTGCCCCAGTGACTACATGAAGCTTTGCGGGGGACACCCATATGCAAACCATAACAACCCATATGATCAAGAGCAGAGAAACCTAGTAACACATGGAATGGGGAAGCACACTCATTAGTTAAGTACAGGCTTTCTTGCAAAAGACAGAGAAAACTATAGACACAATAAAATGCGTACTACAGAAACTACTCCCAGGACCAAGTTATCCAGAAGGCATGTAACTGAAAACCACCCTTCAGCCATAATGTTAAAATAAACAAATATGCAACAAAATAAAATTCTCAGTGACATTTTATTTATTTATTTATTTAGGTGGAACCAGGGATTGAACTCAGGCCCTTGTGCTTGCCAGGTAAGCACTTATTCTACCGAGCCATCTCCCCAGCCCCTTAGTGATATTTTAAATATTAATTTTTAATTAAATGATACACTTGGATAAAAGTAATGGGAGTACATGGGTGTATAAGTCACTTCTCTTGTTGCTGGGACAAATACCCAACACTCAAAAGGAGGGAAGGAAAGGTTTATTTCGCTCAGTTACTGGAGGTTTCAAGACAATGGAGGAGAAGCTGGGGTGCTGCCAGGTCCAGGATGACCCTCTCCACATCTCTGAAAAGCACAGGTCAGCCAGTTTAATGGTTTGCGCCTCTCTGGCCCCAACTCTCTGGTCCTGCCCCTCAAACTACTCCTTGCTCCTCCACCTGAGTCTGCCCCATATATGAGGTTTTGAGGGGACAACTAGACATAAACCATAACATTACACCCCTGGGCCCACAAAGTCTCATGCACATCTCTTTGTCCAAAAGGCATTTTAGTCCATCTGTCGAGTTGCCAAAGTCCCAACAGTTTCAGCATTGCTGTAAAGTCCAAGTCCCACATCTCCTCCAAGATCAAAGGGAAACTCTCAACTGGGAGCCCCTGTACAAATTAAAAGTTAAATACATACAACATTCAAAGGCACAAGACAAACATTGCCATTCCAAAAGGTATACACAGAAGAATACAAGATACTGGGCCAACACAAGTCCAAAATCCAGCAGGTCAAACATTAAGTCCTATAGTTCCGTGTGGGACATTTGAACATTTATTTTTTCAAAACTGGGGATTGAACTCAGGCCCTTGTGCTTGCCAGGCAAGCACTTATTCTACTAAGCTATCTCCCCAGTCACCAAAATCAATGACTATGTAGCGTTTTTTTTTTTTTTTCGAAACTGGGAATTGAACTCAGACCATTGTGCTTGCCAGGGAAGCACATATTCTGGCTTCCCTGCACTCGTGGGACCTCTCTGGACCAAAACACAGGCACACCATGTGAGTGAGACCCTCGGCCACACCCTTGGGACCCCTACAACCCTCCGGTGCCCCCACCTCCAAGGTCACTGAGTGAGTGAGAACTTTTGTGACACTCTCATGATCCTCAGATCCAGACTAAGCCCAGACCCAGCTAGTGTGTAGGAAAGCTTCTGCACTCCCCTGTGCCCCTGGGCCAGGGTCACAACAGAGGGGCACAACAGGTTCACTTCCAAGGGTTGCAGCAGGAAGGAGCTGAACACAACAGCTTGACCCAGGCCAGGCATAACTAGATAAACTCAAACTTAACAGAGCTGCACCTGAATTTCAGTAGGTGCTAAGGTTATAACTGCACCAAAGCTCTACACCAAAGGTCAGAGGTCAGTGCTATACAAAATGACAAAGACAAGGAGCAAAATGCAATCTCAGGCCTTGAGCTCACCCAGAACAAGAGGACACAAAGGCATAGCAGAGGATACTACTTCAGCTGAAATGTATGAATTAATAGCATGGGAAGTAAGTAAATAAACAACAGCAGAAAGGTATAGAGGAACTCAGAGCAGAATTCATTCCTGAAATAAAAAAAGAAATCTCTGAAATTATAGCATCTGAAGTAAAGAATGAAATACAGAAACATATGGGGGAAACCAAATGCCCACCCAGAACAAGTGTAGAGGACATAAGTATAGCTGAAATGCATGAATTAACAGCTTTGGAAGTAAAGAAACAACAGCAGAAAGGTATAGAGGAACTCAGAGCAGAATTAATTTCTGAAGATCCCAGCCAAGGCGCAAAGTGGGTGAAACCATCTTCCACGCCCTTGAGACGCCCCCACCACTGAATAGCAGCACCCACCCCACGCACCCACCACTAAATAGCAGCACCCACCCCACGCACCGAGTAGGAATTTCTGCTGTGTTCTGGGAACCCCCAGATCCAGTCCTACCTCAGGCCTGGTGAGTGTGTGGGACAGCTGCCTCTACCCCCCTACTCCACCTTGTCCCCTCCAGACTTAGCTCAGGCCTGGCATACAGGCCTGAGGTGAAACCCTGCAGGTGCAATCCCTGCAGAGAGAGAGTAGGGGACAGAATCACCCAGCTAGTCCAGGAGCAGAACATCTTGCCAGAGGGGTACAACAGGTTCACCCC
>NDGM011016645.1:0-11198 GCA_002564305.1 Octomys mimax | reverse complement strand
GGGGGGGGGGGAGAATCTAATCAATACCCCTCTGGAGGCCCTGGAGGCCACGGATTGCCAGGAGTAGGTGGGAGCGGAGCAGAGAGAGAAGCCAGGAGAGCATTTGGAAGACAACCTGGCCTACGAAGTGGCTCTGGGGCATCTGTGTCTTTGTTAGCCATGGAACAGGCACACCTAATCTCGATTAACTTCCACCACCATCTCCAGTTCAGCTTCTGTCTTCACACCAGGGTCAAGATCTTAGCTGTGAGAGAGGACGTGTGGGAGAGCTCACGTTACCAAATGAAAGGACCAGATGGGCTGGCCCTACCAGGGCAGAGCTGCGGAGCAGAGGCAGAAGCAGCAGCGGGCCAAGCTCGTGCCTGTCTCTGACTCTTCCCGTCTAAGCTGATCAGACAAGCTTGCACTGATCTCTGGTCCTTGTGCTGAGGGCTTGTAGAGGTTCTTTGTTAATGTCGTAAGTGGAATCCATTATAAGCATTGTATTTATGCACTGCGAGGCCAGTGTAGGACCCAGTCCTGTGCTGCCTGGGAAGCTTGCGTGGTGTCCCAGGACTACTTCTCTGGGCCTTAGTGTCTTCTTCTCCTGAACCAAGAAAGAATCTAACTAGGGGATCTACAGCTGCATGTCCACCACCCAGTAACCACTAGTGACATTCAGGCATTTGGATTTAAAATAATTAAAATTAAATTTATTAAAAGATTCAGCTCCTCAGTCACAGTGTCCCATTTTAAATGCTCAGCAGCCACACATGGCTAGTGGCTATGGGTCCGACGGAGAAGACAGCATTCCCATCGTTCTAAAAGTTTTGCTGAGCCGTGCTCATCTGTACGATCTCTTGCAGTTCTGTTATTTTGTTTCTTTAGCATTGGCTGTTGTTATGAGGCTGGCGGGATCAGAGCCTGCCTCTCTGTGAGCGCCTTCTTCTCCCTAGGTCCTCTCGTCAGTCCTCTCCTCAGCCAGGGCAAGCGCAGCACACTATACACGAGCACATACTTAGCGTTTTCTTCCCTCAGCATAGTTGAGAAGGCTGGTCAGTCTGACTGAAGAGCAGTGAAGAATAAGGAGTGAAGAACAGGAATCTACATCCTGATTTGTGTTGCAGTGTGATGCACAGTAGCCAAAATATGAGAGTGGCGGAGCGTCCATTCAAAGGTAGAGTAATGAGGAAAACACAGAATAGATACATGAGGAGATACTGTTATTCCTTTACAAAGGAGGAAATCTCGCCATTAGCAACAGCATTGATGAACCTTGAAGGCATGACTCCATGTGGAAAAAAAAAATCAGGCACAGAGAGACAAATACTGCCTGATCTCCCTTCTGGGCGAAAGCTAAGAAATCACACTCACTGAGACACAGTTGGATGGTGGCTACCAGGGACAAGAGAAGGAAAGGAGGCGATGTTGCTTGAATGTACCAGCTTTCACTGATAAGAAAATAAATCTTGGAGAGCTAATGTGTGACATGGTTACTAGAGCTCACAGTGATGTGTTATAAACTGGAGACGTGCTTTGCTAAGAGATGTCTACTGAAATACCACACTCCACACCTTAAATGTGCGTAACTATTACTTGTTAATGCTACCTCATCAACGCTAGAACATAACAGTTGCGAGTGACAATTTGGTGTTGTGCTCAACTTCTAATCAAATGGCGTGGGCTTTAAGTTTTGTTCATTTGTGCCTTATGCACAATTTCCTGAGTGTGACAGACATTGCTCCAAGGGGGACTGGATGAGGAGTCGAAGATGCTGGATTTACTCAGCTCCTTTGCAGTCGAGGTGGCGGCAGCGCTGTGAGCGGCAGTGTTCTCTCGCCTGAGGCGCGACTTGCCGAGGCAGCCTTGCCCTTGGGGACTTGCACTGTGCAAACAACTGGCCGCCACGGACTCTGGATGTAAACCCTGGGGAGGGTGGGATCCTCTCGTGAGGATGTGGTGGTGAGTACTTTTTTGGAGGCAGGCCAGCATGTCATGGCGGCAGATAAAGGCAAGTACTGCCCTTCTGGCCTCAGTGTCTCCACACAAAGTGAAGGGACAGGGCTTGGAGAGCTTCCAAGTCTCCCCCATGCCAAGTTCTCTCTTCCAGGGGTCTCGAAAAGTCTGAATCAATAGAGGAAAAGGCTTACAAGGTGCAAATTGCCGGCTACCCAGGTTTTTCTCTATTTCCCAACAGTGCTGCCCTTTACTTCTTTTAAATCCTGAGGAGGCCTGGAAGTCTCCTGCCTTCCCCGGCTCCCCTCCTTTCTCTCCTCTCCCTTTCAGGGTGCACAGCCCCAGCCTAGTTCTTGTCATATTTCCTACTGGATCGGGTGTTTAATTAAAATCATAATTAAAATTGATCTCCTCATTAGCATGTACCTGCTCTGCTGCTCACATCCTTGCCGTTCCATTATCCACTGAAGATGTCAGGACTGATAGGCGGAAGTCAGACCCCAGGCCAGCCCAGCCGGATGGGACTAGCTGGTGACAACATCTGGACAGAAAGGACTTTGGTGGAGAAGCTTCATTCCCAGCCAAATAACAGACAATTAGCACCAGGACGACTGTCCGGGGAGAGGCTGGGCTGTTTGATGGCCTGCAGACAGCTGGCTAAATCTAGTGTCCCTACAGGAAGCATAATGCTCTCTTCCTCCCCCTCATCCCTAATACTGTGCCTGTGAACTCTGTCTCTCTCCGTCTGTCTCTGTCTGTCTCTGTCTCTCTGTCTCTCTGTGTCTCTGTCTGTCTCTCCCCCCCTTGTAATCTGTGACAAACTAACCAACTCTTGCAGGAAGTGTCTGGGGCTGAGAGGAGACAGAGTCCCTAGTTTCCTAGAGGGGACACCAGATTGTGCCCTCACACCTCCCCCAGCAAGGCTCAGTGTGACTTCTGTCATGATTGCCCTCCAGAGAGTGCCAGTAAGGGTGAGGAAAGCCGGAAGGCTGCGACTGGCCGGGCCCTTCTCCCCAGCACTAGGACATGTGCAAGTGTGCTAATAAGTTCAGTGGGAGGCTGAGTGTTCAGAGCAGGGCAAACAAGTCCCTACTGCTGCTCAGCCTCCTGCCCGACTCGCCTCACCCGTGGAAAGGAGAGCAGGCCCAGGAGGTGAAAACCAAGACTTCCTTAGCGGGTCTTTCAGAGCGTAGGAACGTAAACTGCACAAGAATGGAGAATAGTTGGAGCTGTGGGTAGAGAGATACCCATACATAGACATAGATATATGTCAATTGTTGGAAAAAGCACATAATATAACGTTTACCATCCTAACCATCTTTTTTTTTTTTTATTATGCATCCAAAGCACCTGTTAAATGTCTTTTTTATACACAGATTTACACAATTTGCTCTTCTTACCAACTGATCCAGAAGTATCTGGATTAAACAGAAGATTGGAATAAGTTCTCAACTATTTAGTTACAGTGCCAGATAAGTGGTCTGTGAATTTGTTCTGCTTTCTCATAAGATTCAGTACATCTAACCACATCCAATATTGTGTATTGCAATATGTTGTCCAGTCTCCCTTCCATCATATTATGCCTCTCTGAGAATCAAGTTGTGTAAGAATGGTTCCTTTCACAGGTGCATCAAGTTGCCATTGGGATATCTACTACTGAAGGGGTGAATTCTTTCTCTAACCATCTTTAATTGTATGGGTAAGTAATGTTAAATAAGCTCATGGTGTCATGTAATCAGCCTCTAGAACATTTCCATTTTGCAAAACTGAAACTAAATCTTTACTCATTAAACTCCCCAGTGCCCTCCCACCCTCCAAGGTAACCATTATTTCTATTAACCTAACTGATTAAGTAACTTATATAAGTGGAATCATACAGTGTTTTCCTTTTGCTGTTGCTGACTTATATTACTTAGCACAATGTCCTTAAGGTTTATCCAAACTGGAATATATACTAGAATTTCCTTTTCTAAAATTAATTAATCAGTTAATTTTATTATTTATTTATTTATTTTGGCAGAACCGGGGATTGAATTCAGGCCCTTGCACTTGCCAGGAAAGTGCTTATTCCACTGAGCTATCTCCCTGGCCCCTAATTAGTTAATTTTAAGTATTAATCTATTTGATACATAGTCTCACAATGCAGCTCAGACTCATAGTGATCCTCCTGTCTCAGTGTCCCCAGCCCTGGGATTATAGGCATGTGCCGCCATGCCCACTTTTGGGGCTGGCACAGCATGCCCAGTGTTACAGAGCCAGCACCGCGTGCGGTACCGGGGATCAAACTCCAGTCCTTGAGCTTGCCATGCAGGTGCTTAGACTGCTGAGCTATCTCCCCAGCCCTAGAATTTCATTTTTAAATGCTACATAATATGCCATGATATGCATACATCATGCTTTCTTCAGCTGCTAATTTGCTGGTGGGTCTTGGGTTGTTTCTACACTTCGTCTATTGTGAACACTGGAGCCGTGATCATAGATTTTTTTTTTTTTGAGATCTTGTTTTTAATTCTTTTGTATGTATACCCAGAGGTAGAAATGCTGAATTTGATTATTTTGATTTTTAATTTTTTGAACCATGGCCCCACGGCCCTCCATAGCAAGGGCACTGTCTTTCACTCCTGTTATCTGGGCACAACAGATCCCCATTTTCAGTGTCTCTCTCTTCTCACCAACTTTTGTTACCCCTTTCCCCCTCCCTTCAGAATGACCATCCTCCTGGGTGTTAGATTTGATATGTCATTGTGATTTTGGTTTGTATTTTCCAGATAACTAGTGTTTTTTCTACTTTTTTCATCAAATCCTGTATGAATTTATTGTTATCGATCTAAGTCAAACTGATATTTGGGAAGAAACTGGTTGGCCAGTGGGTACATCCTATAGCAAAGGGAATTTAAGTTTTGGAGTAGGAACTTCATTCATATCCCACAACTCTGCTAGTGACTGGATATGTGGCCCTGGGAGAATTGCTTCTTGAATCTTTCACATATTAAAAATTGGGAATCCCAATGATTACCTAACACATTATTTTGAAGGAAGAAATGAAGCAACAGGTTCTATAATTTATCAATGCCTCTCTATTTTATCTCCCTAGTAACTCTGAACACCTGGTTATAAGACCTTCAAATAATAAGAACACTGGGACTTACACCATGAAGCAAATGTATCTCCTGAGCACATTCTTTACCTGAGACACTGTACCTAGCGAGGAGACTCAAGGACATGTAAGCCATAGGCCTCACACTTGGGCAAAGCTTGGGGTAGTCTAGGCCAGAACTAAGAAAGGGACCCCAGTAGCTGAGCCACCTGAGCTGGCTTGTCAAGATGGGCCAAGAAAGAATGATTTGGAGCAGAGAGGGCCATCCTTGGCTGTCTAGCCCCTGGGTTTGCATTTCCCACCCTGTGGGGTTGACCAAGAAGGTTTCAACAGGATAGCGCAGCAATGGGCAAGGACCACCTCAGCTGCCTGGGGCTACATGGACATTGTCCAGAGAAGCAAGGCCCCTTTCTAGGACAAACTTCTTCCTCAGCTACTTAAAATCCTTTTTCTGGAATTAAAGTTTGTTTTCTCTCTGCAGTTTGTTTTCTCTCCTGCAGTCTGTAGGGAAGGAGACAAATGCTAATTACCCTCCTCCATTACCCTTCATTGATTTTGGGTTGGGGAATTCTGGCCCAGGCTAGGCGTTTTTCCTTGCCTGCTATGCCTCCCTCTGCAAGTGCTAACAAGGGCTTAACTAGAGTCCAATGAGCACTGGGGCAGCTTTGGCGCACGGTGCTTCTCCACATTTCTCCTCTCCCCTCCCCTCTCCCCATTTCTCCACCACCCCTCTACCTTTCCAGTGTCAGCCCTTGGGGGCTCAGGGCAGAGGTCACCCTCCTGAGAGAGATGATTCCCCAGTCTTCTCCAAGTGGGCTCACCTCTGCTCCTCCCTGGGGCAGCCAGCAGACAGTCTGGGAACCCTGGGAAGCCAGGTCAAGTGCAGATGATGTAAGAGCAGGAGCCAGGGGGAGGCCAGGTGTCCCCCAGGGAAGTGATTAGCTCCACAGTGCCTCTAATAATAATCTGCGAGGCTAATAAATATCACAGAAGGGGAGGCAGGTGCTTGGGCACTGGCTGTCTCTGTCCTCATTAAGGTGAGAAGAGGAGGGAGACCTTGCTAATTGCAGACCTGTGCCGATCACCTCTAGCTCCCAGCCAGTGAGCCATGGGAGGCAATGCCTAGGACGAGCTCAGGGACCTGGAGGGGCTGTGGGATGGTGGAGTAGGGTTTCTTTCCCTCTGGGCCTTGGAGACTCAACTGGTGAGTCAACCCTAGAATTCAAAAACTCAATTCATCCATTGATCAGTATTGACTGGCTACACTGTGTTCTACAGAGCATTCAAAGAGGTCCTGAATTTTCTTTTTTTTGAAAGATATAAGGAAGATGACTCTAGTTGTCCTACTCCAGGACCCTCCCCTGAACAAATATACAGGTATGTACACAAGCTCATACACACTTAGCTCTGAGCCCTCCCATGTTAGACATTTGCTAAATGTCCATCACATGGAACCAAAGTAGAAATTGGACCTGGAGAGAGATGTGGCTGTGCTCACTCGAGCTTTTGTAATTCATTTGCTGGCTTGGTCCTGGAGCTGCTTGGGAAGGTGGAGGTGAGGCAGGAAGGACCACCTTGCCCACTGTGATAGACTGCAGCAAAGGCAAAATCAGGGCAAGGCTGGGAGAGCTCCAATGGGACACTAAACCTAGTCTTACAGCTGTTAATTGCTTACCAGTAGGAAGATGGCTGGAGTAAGAGCTCTGTTTAACATCACATGGAGCACACCCAGCCTGAGCCTCAGGGACAGTGACCCAGTGGGCTGGGTAAGGAGGTGCTGTGGGGACATGTAGGGTTATTAAATGGCCATGCAGCCCTTGTGTTTGTGGTGTTGGCTTGAACCTGAGGTCTTGTGTGTGCTGGGCAAGCACTCTACCACTTTGCTCTAACCCCTCTACAAGTCTCCAATCAAACCTTAAAAATATGGGCTTCCTTCTGATATAGATGATACAGATGAGGGCAATTTCCCCTGTGGGTTATGCTTTCAAGACCTGGAAGAGACTTCTAGATACTAGCTTTCTGGAGGATGCTAAAAAGGAGTTTCCAATTTTCTCCCTAGCAGGTGTAAGTGTGTCTTATGCAGAGACCGCACCATTAGCCACGCTCAGCCTAACTGTCCCTGTGCCTGGGCGGGGCTGGCTCTGACCTGCCACCTCCTCTGCAGCTGCTTACACCTGCCCTTCATTTTCTCCCTCCGTGCCCTGGCCTGCCCTTCCTCCTGTGTAACCCCTGCAGCTTGCAGGGGCCTGTAACCTCACCCCTTCTCTACACTTCCAAACCAGACACCCCTTAAGCACTGATCTAGGGCAGCAGGGTGCATGGGGTTTCCATATAATAATAACGAATAAATGAATTACCATTTATTACATTTCTAATATGAGGCAGAGCCCTGAGCTAAGCACTTTATAATATCAGCATTCCATGTACTCCTTCTCTACAATGAACCCTGCACCAACCCATCGTTCCCTACAGCCCTCCCTCTGTCTTTCTCTCTAGCCCAAGATGCTTTCCTCACCTCAGGAAAGTGCTGCACCTTTGTTGATATCTAAACACGAGGAGTGCTTGTTTGTGGTTTTGCCTTTCTTTCTTTTTTCTCTTTTTGTAGTTTCATTATGAAACTAATGAAAAGAGACATTGAAAGGAATTATTTTAATACCTCATTTGCTTCTCCTTGTTGGAATAAAAGAAGAGACAACCCCAGAAGCAGTTCTCAAGGCTGCCAGAGTGGGGGACTGTGTGTTCTCGCCTACAGTTGGCTCCCCAAGTGAGATGCCAGAGTCTCATCAACAGCAGATGCCTGTCCAGGGCGCCCCGCTCTTCCCCTGAGACCGGTGGCCCCCTGCTTTTCAATGCTCTCCCAGCCTCCTCTCCTGCTGGCCCAGCCCTGAGCTCATCAGTCATCATGGGCGGGGGCCGGGGTCTGGCGGGGGTTGGGAGAGGCCTCCAGCTCTGGCCCAGCCAGGTCACTTGCGCATTGCTGCCTTCCTCTCTGGGCTGGCTTTTGTGGAGATGTCCTCACAACTGCTGTTTCGGACCACAGAGCACGCGGTGCTTTCCTAGGCGCCGTCCTGCATTTACCCGCGTTACCCTCCCCATGTCCAGCAGGGTACCATGCTCATCCTACTGGTGAGAGGACGGAGGCCCAGCACGATGAAGGAACACATCCAAGGTTCCCAGGTGCTGAAACAGACCATGGTCAGGGCAGCCTCGAGTCCACAGCTGACACTCTTCATGGCTTCTTACTGGACACCGGAGACATTCCAAAGTGCTTTTGTGTTGTTTGGTTGTGTGGCAGGTTGGTCCAGGAAACTTTCCAATGTGAATACAACAGCCCCACAAACCAGGTTCCAGAGCGCTGACGTATCGCTGCGGCCTGCTTGCTTTTTTGTGTCCCTCTCAGCACTTGAACAAAAGAAAAGCTCCATGGGCGTTGGGTGGGTGGTGATTGATTGGATTTTATCCACAGGAAGCGCCACTGGCTCCTACAGCTGCCGAGGCTGGAGAAGGGAAGGAGGGGTAGAGGCCTGGTGGCTTCTCGGAATTGCTGACCCCACGGACAGATTGGTCCTACAGTGCGCGCCGTGCCAATCCTTAGGGGGCAGAGGCTGGGGACGCCTGTGAAGCTGGTGAGACAGCTTGTACTGTTCCTCTTCTCTGCTGATGGAGCTTCCGTCCCTCCCCTTTAGCCTGTAGCCCCTGCGGCTCTGAGGGTTGCGGTCGGTCGGGAGGGCGGAGCTGCAGACAGGCTGAACCAGGCTCAGGGCCTGCTAGCTGCTGTGCTCCATGTTCTTGGCCTGCTGTGGGTCAGAGCAGAAACAGTGAGCTAGAGGGAAGGGTGTGATTTCTGTGGCCAGCCTAGAGGGAGGCCAGGGCGTGTGGAGAGACACACAGGCTCATTCCAGCAGGTGTTTGCTCTCAGGCTTAAAGCCCATCTCTCTAGGTACGGGTCTCACTAGAGTCTCATGGGGGCTGTGGTGGGGGTGGGACGGGAATGTGGGGAGAGAGACAGGGAGGGAGAAAAGGGAGAAGGGAGAAGAAGATGCGATGCACTGAACCGAGAACACTCAGGAAAATAAAGGATCTATTTTTTTTCATTTGTTCTCAGCAAACATTTGTCATTTAATTTCTTCCTAATTACACAATTACGTAATTATGTAGTATTAGTAAAATAAAGCCTAAAGACGTTTGAGTAAAGAATTACTTAAGTAAATAATGTCTGACTGAAGTAATTATTTCCTGGATTTTCTATTTTAAAGTACAATTGGATGAAATTAGCTCAGGCATTGTTGAGGAGCTGGGGGGGCTGTATATAGGTGGGGGGCTGCATGCCAGGGGGCAGGCACAGGACTTGGGGACCCCTGGAGGTCTCGCTCCCGTTCTCCAGGTTGGCCAGGTGGCTGGGGATTGGCTTCTCTTTGAGTCTCATCTGCTTTTCAGGGAGGGCAGCTCCTGCCCCAGGGAGGTGAGGAAGGCTGGGGCAGCCCTGAGTGCTCTGCTAATGAGGTCCACGTCTCTGCCAGGGCAGGTTTACAGAGAGGCAACTGTATGTGAAGCTTCTTGGCTCATAAAGAGTCCACCCCCCTGCAGTACTACCAAGGGTCTGGTTGATGATGTGGCAGCAGTGCTGGGGTGGCCAAGAGGAGGGACCCAGGAGCCTGCAGGCAGCCTGGGTGTTTCCTTCTTGGCTGGGGTGCTACAGGGAAAGCAGGCTCCCTGAGGGCACAGGTGGAGGTTTGGCTTGGCCTAGTCCTCCAGTGGACTTGAACATGGGAGTCATGAGGGGAAGGAACCACTTCTGCGGGGGCTGGCCAGGCCCGGGATTAGGGAGGCTGTGAGCAGGTCTGTGCAGTCTTGGCCACACTTCCCCTCAGTGCTGCCTGGGCTCCTTCCGTATATCCAGAGCAATACTCCAGGCACGAGACCCCTTCTCACAGTGTGAGGTAGATGACAGATTGGCTCAGTGACATCTATGGAAGGCAATTCCTGGGGAGCCAGGCCAACCTCTACCTCCTAAATTGTTGTCCTATTCCCTTCTCCACAGTGCTTGACAATCTTTCATGAGAAATTCAGTTGTGTTTTTGATCTGGAAGGTGTTATTCTCTCTGAGACTCCCCTATCACAGGCTATCTCCTCAGCAGGACAGAACTGAGCTCTGTCGACGCTGAGGCTACTCTGAATTGTCCTGAGGCTTCACCTTCCCTGCTTAGTCCCGGGGATTCCCCATTTCAAGTCAGTGGCCCTTGGGAGTCACACTGGGCAGGGCTGCAGATCCCTAAGTGCACTGCCACTAGAGTGGCAGACACAGGCTGGAAAGGGATGCAGATAGATGCTGGCCTCCTCACTGGAGCTGTGGTGTTGCGCTCCTGGTGACTCACTAAGATTCACATCCTTTGGGAATGAGAAGAGGGTCCCTGGGAAGTCCTGGGGCCAACAGGAGCGTGTTGGAAAGGAAAGTTGATTGGCCCTGAAGTCAAGCCACGAGGTGTGCTAAGAACATGCGCTCAGCGGCACACATTCCTGTGGGGTTTATCTAGGAGGTGGGCAAAATTTAGTAATGTTGACCATATATTTTCCGGAAATCTAACAAACTCCACTCTTAGGCATAGAGAAACCTAATATAAGTGCACAGAGAGAGACTCGTGCCAAAGGAGTCAGAGCAGCATTGTTTGTCATCTCAGGTGCAGAAACCCAACCCCAAAACAAAACAAAAATGAAAAATCAACCTAAATTTCTACCAGCAGGAGAACAGACAAATAAGTCATGTCAAATTTATTCAATGGAATTCTTTACATTAATAAAAATAAATGAAATAGAGCTATACAGTAGAGCCAAATATATCACCATGGATGAACCCTACACACACACCGTGGAGCTGAACATACAGGCTGCAGGAGACTGTGCCATATGCACCGTGATGTGCTTCTAATTGCTGTAAACTATGCAAAGCCATACTATTTGTAAATAATACATAGGACTATAACTACCAAATTCAAGATAGTCAAATTCAAGAGCGCGAGAATGGAGATAGGAGGGAGGGAAGGCGGCGGGAGACACCGCACATGAATTTCGAACTTTATTGGTAATGTTTTATTTATCATGCTATGGGGTGGATACGCAGGATCTCTCATATTCTTTAAAATTCTTAAATGATGAAATATTTCATAAG
>NDGM011016633.1:0-12308 GCA_002564305.1 Octomys mimax | reverse complement strand
AAAAAGAAGGGGGTGGTGAATGAAGGCAAGAGAGAGGAAAAGGAATATTGTGGGACTGTCCTGTTTCATGGTTAACATTTTTATTGTAGTATTTCCTTTTAAAATTCATCTAATACAAAAAAGAAAACAAAGACAATGGCCCCGGATGGAATGCTCAATTATGTTTTAGTTTACAGCTCAGAGATCTTTCTCTTAATGGGAATTGTGATCTTGTTTTCAGCCATAAGTGAAGGAGAAAAGATCTTGCCCTTTGAAGTTCTGAGGGGCGAGTGGGTGTCCACGTTAGTATGGGTGGTAAGATATGCTATCACTGTAGCGCTTCAAGGTTGGAATGGTCTTCCTGTCACAGTGGTGGCCGCCTGCTGCTAGTGATATTAGTTCCACATCTTGAAGAAGCTGTCCCAGGACCCTGTTGCCCCAGCCATGCTATCATCAGTCACCCCCAGGCATGACGCAGTTGTCATGTCCAGCCAAGACACCTGCCCTGTCAGCTCTGAGGGCATCCCACACATTGAAGGTGAAGTCATCATATCCAGCGAGGAGGAGTCTTCCACTCTTGGAGAATGAGACAGAGGTGATCCTGCATGTGATGCTTTCATGGGAATAGGTCATGAGTGCCTGGTCTGCATGGAGGTCAAAGAGCCTGAAAGTAGCGTCATCTGAGCCAATGGCAAATACAATGCCATTTGGAAAGAAGCAGATGGCATTGATAGTGGACTCATGGCCAGTGAAGGTCTGCTGGCACATGCCTTCTCGGACATCCCAGAGCTTAGCTGAGGCATCACAAGACGGGAGACAAAAAGTCTGGTGTCGGGATCCAGAGACAGGCTCGTGACATCCCCAGTGTGTCCAGTAAATGTGGTTGTCTGCTGGCTAGTCTTGATACCCCACAGTGCACACAGTGTCTCCAAAGCTGGTGACAATCTGATTGTCATCCAGGAATCAGCAGCAGAACAGGTAGTCTGTGTGTCCTGCCAGCTGGAGGCTCACATGCACGTTCCCTTCACGAGTCTTCAAATTGTAGATAGAGCAAATGTTGTCCAGGCTGCCATAGGCTATGTAATTTCCAGAGGGGGCATAAGCATAGGTCATGACCAGGAGGAGCAAGGGGGATGCCATAGACCTTGTTTGCGGTACAGCTGTCTCAGATGAAGCGCTTCCCATCCTGCGAGGCACTGACCAGGAGCCTAGAGTCTGTGCCCCATTGCCTGGCATGGAACTTGGCCGGGTGCCCCCTCAAAATCCTCCTGCTGTGCATCTGGATTCTTCCCACTGGGCCGATGTTATTTGTGATCTGTGAGTTCCATCTGCACATGCTTTCCTAGCATCCCTCATCTGGCTCTTGAGCTGCTTGGCTTCCTGCCGTAACTGGTCAAGTTCGCTCATGCTCAGGTCCTAGTACTCTTGCCGCAGCCACAGAGAATCCTGGATCTCGCCCTGCACCCGCCTCCCTGCCGCGGGTTGGTGCGGTGGGCAGAGCCGGCGAGGAGTCAGTCCTTGTGGCCGGCCATACTAAGTCCCGCCCGCTGCCCTCACCACCCGCGCCCGCCGCCGAAGTCGTCCGCCCCTCAGATGCCTCCAGCCATCCTTCTTTTTATTATTGTTATTTTAAAAGTTAAAAAAACCCTCAAAACAATATAACAGGAGAGTAACAATGGTTAATACATTGTGTATTGTTATCTTTATTTAGTTACTCAGAGTACAAAATGTAGACATTTAACTGTCCAAACAGTATTAGCACAAAACTTCTTAATGAGATCCCAGTTGTTGATTCTTTGTAATATTTCCTATGAGACTGAGGTTTTGTTCCTAGTCTTTGCTTTCATCTATATCTTCAACAGTTTTGCCTATTCCATCCTACAGAAGAGGTAGTGTTTTTGCATTAATATGTAGATCTTTGATTCACTTCCATTTTAATTTAGTGCAAGATGAAAGATATGGATCTAGGTTTACTTTTTAGTGTATGGAAACACAGTTTTCTTGTACAATGTATTAAAGAGGCTGTCATTCTTCCAGTGAAAGTGTTTTGTTTCTTTGTCAAAGATAAGGCAGGTAGCTGAGTGTGTTTGGCGTTGTTTCTGCACCTTCTAATCTGTTCCGCTGATTATAGCTTGAAAAACTTGAAATACTTAGGAATCTGTCTAAAGAAGGAAGTAAAAGCCCCTTACATAAAAAGCCACAGTAATCTGAAAAAGGAAGTCAAAGAGGATATAAGAAAAGGGGAAAACAGCCCTTGTTTTTTGTAGGAGCCAATACAGTGAAAATGGCCACACTCCCAAAGCTATTGCATATTGTTTTCTTTTCAGGCTCGAAATTACATATCCATCTGCTTCCACGGAAGTCACAGCCCCAGTGACATCCCAACCCTAAAGAGAAGAATACATGTGTCCTCTACAGGCAGAACCTTTCCTGTATTAGATTTATGATGTCAGCGGCAAGGCCAACCAAAGCAAAAGGGGGAAGATAGTAAAACCTAGTGACAGTGAAGGTCATTTGACTCCACTAACATTTGCCTATTTTAGATCCCAGATCCATTAACACATTTCTTGGGCTATAAAAATTCTATTATTTCTGGTATATCTGTCATTTAAAGTACTGAGGTAGAAATCAACTTGGCATATTGTAGAGAGCAGAATCGCCAAGGACCTGTCCTGGAACAGCTCTCTATCTTAGGTAGGATTTATGCTGTACACAGTAGAGGGCCAGAACCATGAAAGGGCGCTTCTGGGACACGTGAGCGGAGAGGAGAGTCACCAGAGAAGGTCTAATATTGTCCTTAAGAAGAAAAATACTAACAATGGTGTCTGTGCATTCACCCACGTGATACCTACAAAGCGTCTGCTGATTAGGCTGACTGCAGAATACAGGCAATGAGAGAAGCCCTAACAGCACCTCCTTTAAGTCTCAGGAGCCTCCAGCTTTACCAAGCTGTGTAATCTGAAGGCTACCATATGATAAAATTACACTTAGAATGAATAAAAACATCATAAATGTTTCTTAAAATTCACAATCACTATTTAATCTAGTTGAGGCTAAAGTCTTAACTAGAAAGAAATTCTCTGAATGATGTCATGGCATTGGCCTTGGTAATGGCCATTAGAATGACTTATACTTATATAGTTCTCCTAGAATGTTGATCATACAGTGAAAAGCAAAGGGCGTTAATCTCCATTATCTTTTCTAGTTCTGGGACTCTAATAACCATTAGGAGGTGGGGTCTGACTGCGTGAACTTCTGATAAATGTTTTAGAAATAGTTGTTACTACTTCTCATGCATTTCCTGAAACAGAAATACCTTGAACATTTAGTCTTGCTATTTCTTTGCTCAAAACTTTGTTATTCATAGAAAAGCCATTCATTCTGCCTTAAAAATCCTATTTGGAGTTATGTACTTGAATAATTGCTCTCATCAGTCATATAAAAGTCTGAAGATGCAAAATTACTTACCAGTAGCTTAAATACTAAGCAACCGATCCCTCAAACCTCAGAACTTTAATAAAATGAAGACTACAATGTCACAAATCTAGCCATATTTTTGATCTGTACCATTTTTAAGATAGAATTTCAATAAATATTATTCTTTTAACATGTCATAAATTCACTTCTCTAAAGCTGCCATAACAGTCATAGTTTTATAGTTCTCAATTTCTGTGAATCTGTCCATCTTCAGCCATCCGTCTTCGCTTTCCCCAAGTGCTCATAATAAATAATGCAGAACCTGTCTCTTTAGTTTTTCCCAGACTTGGTTTCAGTTGAGGTTCTTATTTCTGTCTCCCCTTTATTTCAATTGTCTGAAGGCATCGCCCATAGGTCATTGTGATGGAGAAGTGGGATACTAACTTAAACCCTAAACAGGGGCATTACTTTTGTGTGTGTGTGTGTGTGTGTGTGTGTGTGTGTGTGTGTGAACCCAGGGCATTGTTTGGGAAGGTATGAACTCCCTGGCAATTTAAATTCATGATCAAACAGCAGCCTGGATGACATCTTGAGAGTTACCAGGAAGCTGTCATCTAAATATTTTCTCAATAAGCTAAGCCCTGGTGAAGAAAGACACAGCGCTGCTCTTTGCCTGCCCCTATAGTATTCTGCCTGTTACTTTTACAGCTACTTAGCTAGAAGCTGCACGACTTTAACTCCTTGTTTCTTCTGAACAGTAGTGCAGTGGGAGACATCCTTTTGTGTAGACAACAGTACATTGCTTCAGACAGAGGAAATGCTCCTCTAGTAACCCTCTGAATGTTTTTGCTCCATATCTGTCTTGAAAAATTGAGCACAACAAAAGAACCAAGTATGAAACAGCAGGCATTTGCCACCTTTCTCACCTTCAACAGCAGAGGTAATTGCACTCAATTTATTGCATGTACCTGCCCCAGATACTAACATAACCTCTTCCTCCCTTCCTTTCCCTCTCCCACATTCTTGCTCTCTTCTCTCACTCTGTGTCTTTCTCTGTGGCTCTCAGTCTCCCTCTCACTGTCTCTCTGGGTCTCTCTGTGCCTCTCTCTCTCTCTCTCTCTCTCTCTCTCTCCCTCCCTCCCTCCTAGTGATCTAATGATTGAACTTAGAACCTTTGTCCTGAAGCACATTCCTTTTCATTTTGAAACAGGGTCTCACTAAATTACTAAGCTTCTTGGGCTGGACTAGTACACTCCTTTCTCACTCTTCCAAAATGTTGGGATTACAGGTATGTGCTACCACATCTGACTTTTGTTTGTTAGCATCAGCCAACAGAGAAAGGCTTAACTGTATGTGGATAGGCCAAAAACAAGGTTAAATTTGAGGCAAATGATGCACTATTTCCTCTAGGCAGTTCTGGTAATGCTTAGACATCAAACCCAGTGATATGGGATTCTGTCAATCTTGGGCCATGCTAGAGAAGACTGGCCTCAGCCTTCACTACCTGCATAGGATTCCCCTTCAGAGTCAGACATTACAGCACCCTGGGAAGCAGAGAAACTCCCTCACAAAAAGCCATTGTCTATTATCCTTACCTACACAGCTACAGACACTGCATTCAGGCCACCCTTGAGTCCTCATCCTCAGGTTGGTGCCCAGCATCCTCCAAATGCTTGGGCCTGCCTCACGTATAGATTTGCTTGTAAGTCTTGGCTCACCCTGAACTCACTGAATGTCCTAAGACTTAAGCCCCCAGCGACCAAGAACTTCATGTAGAGGATGAAGTTCATGTCTCACCTGAAATTTCTGTC
The DNA here is from genome assembly GCA_002564305.1 of Octomys mimax. Lineage (NCBI taxonomy): Eukaryota > Metazoa > Chordata > Mammalia > Rodentia > Octodontidae > Octomys > Octomys mimax. The sequence goes on along the minus strand of NDGM011016633.1, from coordinate 7,101 downwards.
CTCAGCCACACTTCTGCAATAGTCATTAACAATACAGAGTGGGTTTTTAGAAAACTTATTATAAAAGTACCTGTTCTGGCTGAGGGATATAGCTCAGTGGTCTAAGCACCTGCCTGGCAGATGCAAGGACCCGATTTCGATCCCTAGTACTGCATGCCATCCCAGCCCTGGAACCCCGAGCATGTCATGCTGGCTACCCGGAACACTGGGTGTGCTGTACGGGGCCACCCAAACTGGGCATGGTGGCACATGCCTGTAATCCCAGCATTGGGGAAGCTGAGACAGGAGGAGCACTACAGGTCTGAGCTGTGTAGCAAGACCCCATAACAGTTCAATAAATAAATAAAAATTTAAACTTAAATATTAAAAAGGGCCTGTTCTAAGGAGCATGGCCTCACCCAGAGACACCTGAGTTCCCCCATAGCCTGGTGGTATGATCTTGCATAAGCTTTGTAGGCGTTTTTCCTCTGACTCCTTTCAGTTAGGATGACCTTGAGTTATTGAAATGACCTTGCTGCCAAGTGAGTCACAAATGCCTGGAAATATGCAGGCTTCAAAGGTGACAATGTGGTTTGCTTGAGAATGAAAGATTTCCTAAGATGGGGACAATTTTAATGCCAACAGCAGGACGGTCCCAAGCAAACCAGCCAGCTCGTTACCCAATGCACCCACCCAACACCATCAGAGAACAGCCTTTAGCTAATGTGGGCTGCTCAGGAGCTCCATAGTCTAGCTCTGTTGCCTTACTTTGGGACAAACGCAAGTAAAACTATACCTTGGAGCTGCGCATAGGATCCACCTGAGGAGGGAATTGCCCTTGCATGATGCTTTCATTCTGTGTCTGGTTCTTCTTCTTTCATTTCTCCTCTCTCCTGGAAGTGTTCTTTTCATAATTTACTTACCTAGACCACATCCTCTTCTCAGTAAAATGCTTCCTGGGTCCCCACCTAAGACCCTGCCTCTCCATCAATATTAGAAAACAGAACTGAAGTGCACCCAACAGTGACAAACTTCACTGTAGCCAAACTTCCAGGCCTCCTCTCCTGAACCGAATCTGTCAAGAGTAACATTGGCAGGTGGAAAGATTCCTGTTCTCTCGTTTCCATAGCCTGCAGGTCACCTGAAGGTGACACTAGGGAGACAAAGAGAAGCAGGACAGATACAGAATTTAAGTGACAAAGCCAAATGATAAAGATGTGATTATTTCTCCATCAAGAGAAATCAGAGTATATTTTTCCCAAATTAAAGTCTCTGGTATGTTTTAAGAAAAGTGATCGGCTCTACTCTCATCATTAGTACAGTTACGTAATTGTTTACCTGAAAGTATTTTTCTGAAACTGTAACCCAATAAAATACTAATCTGGGCAAGATTGATGCCTTCTTAAAAAAAATATTTTAAAAGATCTCCTTCAGTGACTTGCTCTTTCTTTGACCCATCGAAGCTAGTATATGATGAAGAGCAATTTGCAGTCATTTACCAAAAAGCAATAATAGTAATAATAAGGTAGCTCTATATCCTGTGTGTTTGATTTAAGGAAAAGCGTTTCCCTTTCAGGGCCCGAGAATGTACAAGGTTCAAACAAAGTGCGGGCGCTAACGCGCAGACCGCTTTCCTGCGCGGGGCCCCTGCACAGAATGACTTCATTCAGGGCTGCCGCTCGCGCATGGAAAGTGTGGGTAAAAAATCCCACAGAGTTCAGACGACCTTTTCCTAACTTTCAGGTTTTTTTCCCTTGTTTGTCTTTCAGGTCTAAGCCAGGGATAACATAAATATTCATCAGCTGATATTTGCAGTAGCTGTGAAGTTATGAATGAGGCCAGGCGGCCTCCTTCCTACCCGTCCACGGAATGGCAGCTTCTCCCAGCCAAAGGACACTTTCTGAAATCCCCGAAGTGTACTCGTAGGCTTTTCAAATTGAGTCTTTTTTTCCCCCTTTAATGCTCAAAGCAGAAATGCTGTCTGCCTAATGTTTACCCTGGGATTACAGAAGAAGAAAAAGAAAAACATCACTTCGCCAGGCTTTAAACTTTCAGATGCCTTGACGTAACAGGCAAATGTGTTAGCAGCTCAAAATATTGGTAGTATATATCAATGGCTAGGCCTGCTGTAGGTTTCTTTTTTATACCAAATACCAGACAGATACCTGGGGCATTTATTGTATGAAGAACAGAGAAATTCACCATAGCTTTGATCTCTTCCTTCTGCTTTGTTAATTATCTGGACAGGTGTTAGATGTTGGAAAACACTTTTGAATTTAAAAAAAAAAAAAAAAAAAACTTCAAACAGGTCCTCAATGTTGAGACTTTAAAAAAACTAAAAATAAAAAAGAAGTGGTGCCTGACATCGGCCCTGGGATGGAGCTCATTTTTCTGTAATCCAGATTTCTGACAATTCACTCTTTCAGGATCTGAAATCTTTTCATCTTTCAGGGTCTTACTGAAATAAATAGAAAGTTAGCTGTGGATGTAAACAGAAGCAAAAGAAAGTGTGGTAACAACCCACAGATGTTCATCAAAGAATCATCAGTGGTTAATAAATAAAACATGTTTTTGTACAGGGTAAGTGTACTGATGTACAGTATTTTCATTTTCACTTTGCTTGTTTGTGTATTTTGTTCAAGACTGTGTGGAAATGTTGCCTATGGTATAAATTAATTGGATAGACCTAGAACTTGAAGATCATTTGTAAATTTTATTACAAGTGCCATAGGTGGAAAGTTTTTCCTGGAAATGTTCTGTATTTATGAATTTTAAATCACAATTCCATCTTAAGATCTCTCATAATCCCTGTTCTGTATTGTTTTTGGGTTTATCCCTCTTACCCATACCTGACAGTGGAAATAACTATTCAAACCACCAAGTCAGAGAGATGCAGAACAGGGTCTCAGGTGTTCAAATAAGCACCAGATCCCAGGTTGGCAAGAATCCTACCTGGAACAGATACCCATGTCTGTATTCCAGTCTCTGTCTCCATCCTGGAATCTAGCTTTGCCAAGACCAGAATGGGAGCCAAAGGCAAGGGCTCAACTGCATTCTCCCCAGCTCCAACTTGTACCAGAACAAGGCCTGGTGGAGAATTACTGGAGTGAGTCAAAGGCAATGACCTTCTGCAGAAACAACTGGACAGTAGACAGAGGTGCTCAATAGTCACACATGTCCAGAGACGTTTGGAAGTCCAGCTGAATCAAGGTGAGAAAACCTTTCCTGTCCCTCTACGCTTTGTTCACTATTGAGCATTATGACCTGGAAATAGAGAGAAGAATTAATGACTAATCTCTATGTGAAACTCATGTTTTCAAATTATGTCAGGTGAGGATGTCAAAATTATCCCAGTTAGATACAGATCACTCTTACACTGTTAGGCAAGAAAGTAACCTGATTCAATAGTGACCCTTAAAATTTTTTCTACAAATGATTCTATAAATCTCCCTTAAAACATTCCCCTGCTTCAAGTACAGTTGTCCCACCATTCTTGCCATTTTCTGAAGCCTTTATGAGAGCCCTTTTTTAGTTGTGCTGTCATGGCTGCCTCAGTCTCCTGAGCTGATTGAAATGATAAAAAGAATTCTTTCATTTGTTTTCTTAGTTTTAATTGTTTTTAGAAGATTGTCTACATGTTAAAAACCATTAACCTTGTACTACTCTGGCTTCTCTAAAAATTCTGGCTGACCCCATAAATACCTCACTTATTCAAGTGCACAGTAAGTTTTTCAACAGGACAAGAGGATTTCAGACCAGTTGGGGCATGTTATAACTGCACATCATGTCATCCCATTATAATGACCCATGTAATTTATAGTACAAATTAGGAGATTTCAAGAGAAAATTGGGATTATTAATTCTGCTGGGAGAATAAGGATGACACTGGTATGGCTGTGGGCCACTAGAACACTGTATTCCAGCTGATTCTTTCTTTGGCCTCCACCCCTAATTTTGTTTTCTGGACAAGGTGTGTATCCCTAAGGAAATTAAGTGGTGCCTTGAATGTTGATCACAGCTATACAAATTATCATTTACATACAATCAATATACAAGGTGTGATAAAAATATGGCATGTGCTTAAATTTTAAAATGTTATTATAGTAAAAGCTACATTGCCATAAATCGCCCTTAAAACAGTCCCCTGCTTCAAGTACAGTTGTCCCACCATTCTTGCCATTTTCTGAAGCCTTTATAAGAGCCCTTTTTTGTGTTTTTAGTTGTGCTGTCATGGTTGCCACAGTCTCCTGAGCTGATTGAAATTGCTTACCTTTCACGGCAACACTGAACTTAAGGAAGAGCCAGAGGTCACAGGGCACAAGAGCCAGTAAGTGAGGTAGAAGAGGCCATAAGGCCATGTTCCTAAGGACCTGCCTTTCAGTTGGGTGGATCTTGGTGGCGTCATTCATTACATTTTTGGCAATACTTCATAAAAACACACACACACTAGAATTCCAGAACTGTTTTACAATGGGCCCAGAGGGATAAAATAAGTACAGTTGACATGAGGGGCATAAATGGCAATGTATCTCTTACTGACAAAATTTTTAATTTAATTATTCACCGTATGTTTTTGGTTGGCCCTTTTCTAGAATTTTGAGGTCAGTTGTGAAATATCATCTTTCCATCTTCTTCCTGATGATTTTTGTGATATTTAAATCATAATACATAAATACCATGTACTCTGCCAAAAAGGAGGCTCATATTACATGGATAGAAATAGACCATTAAATGAGTAGATAGTTTATTTCTATCACTCCTAAGAAACTTCTCAGTTGGCTCTGGGGAACTGATGATGTTTTCTATACTGAAGTATACTCTCAGTTTCTGATAGTAGAATCAGAATGAATTAGAAAGTACAAGGCGGCTTCAACAATGTCTGTGAGGCCATTATCTATAAGCAGAAAAAAGCACTCTTGAAGGCAAGTAGAACTACCGTGTCTGTGTGAAATTTGAGGGCTCCATCAAACCAGTTGGTTTCCAACTTTGCTGCAGTGAATGTTTCTGTAAATTTATTGAAGAGACAACATATCTCTCATTACAGTTTTTCAGCATTGTAACGTGGGAAATACTGTGAAAACTATTGACTATAAAGGAATTACTTGGGAGTTCCCATGTACTACTTAACTGACTGCCGCGAATATTGTTTTAGGGATTTGTAAAAACAAATTTTTGCCTCTCTTTCAGCTAAACTTTGATTAATGTTGTTATTAAAGCTTATCAATTATCTCTAGCACTCCTACTGGTTTACAGACCTTGAGTAAGTCATAAATATTCTAGGTCAGTTAGAATTCTAGTTCTTTACTATATTATTTGGACACATACACACACTATTTATAATAAATATCCATTTTAAGACTTAACATAGCTTAATAGCAAATAGGTCTTATCAAACCAAAAGATTCAACTTTAAGTTTATGTAATTAAATTAGTCACTTCAAGAACAAAGCAGCCGGGAAGTTAAATTTTCAAGAACAAGCACATTCCTTTTGGGATAACATGTTAAATTTCCATCTAGCTTTCTGTGGTCTCTAACTGACAGTATGGTTCTGGATCACTGACTGGAGGCTGAACAAACAAAATAAGACTCCGCTCACATTGAGCCTCAAGTCAGTTCTCTACCAGCATCTCAAATCCCAGTGATATGATTCTCTGCCTATAAGGCATTATACTATAAAGATCAAAGAACAAACACATTTGTCCTTTAGTGTCCATTATGAATTAATTCCAGGATCCCCTAGATAGTAAAATTCATAGATATTTGAGTCCTTCATATAAAACACAGGGTACCAAGTTGAATTTGAATTAGAGGTAAGTAAGTTTTTAGGATCTATCTAAAACACTAAAAGAGAAACATATATTTATCCTAAAACATTTCATTGTTTCAGCCAGGGACCTCTACTATTTGGTTCATGGAAAGCTCTCCATACTGGAAACAGAATTATTTTTTTTTCTTTTCTTTACATGACAATAGTTAAGACCCACGATTATCCCACATTCACATGGTATCTGTCCTTCCTGATCACAAATGATTGGTCAGGAATAGGTAAGCAGTCTGGCTCATGTTCTGTTCTCTGATAATCATGAGATGAACTACAATGACAGTGTGAATTCTCCTTAACAGAATCAGCAGATAAGCCTTGGGGAGATGAAGCCTCTATAATGGAACACTTCCCATGTGCCTCATCAAAAGGTAGATGCAGGTCAATAGTAAAAATCTGAAAGCCAACATTTTGTAGGGACAACGGTAAAAATAATCTGAGTAAGTTCTTGTGGCTTTCAAGATGAGATTCCAAAGTCCCAACAGCACCAATGTTCTTCCCAAAGCTAGGTAGTTCTAACTCATAGTAACTCTTTTCCTTGATTTAGTTCAAGTTCTATTTTGTTCTTTCTGATAAAGCATCATGAGTTATAAAATCTCAGTGCTGGCCCCCCCAGGGCATGCTGAGACAGTGATTGAGACTGGGAGTGGTGGCTTACACCTGTAAGCCCAGCGCTTGGGAGGGTGAAAACAGGAGGATAACTATGAGTTCAATCTGTATAGTAAGACACTGCAGACCCTGTATTAAATACATAAAAAATAAAAAGGTTTTAAAAATAAATAAATAAAATCTCAATGGAACATTACCCATGATACTTAAGCAAAAATTAGTTTTCTCACAAGGACTAAAGTATTACTACTATTTCTAAGAATTAACTCTTACAAAATTGCAACGCAGCACATACCTTTACTTAACTTATGTGGCCACTGAATCCTTTATTCAAAGCATGGGGCACAGGATGGTTCATGGAGCACACTTGAGTAATGCCTTACCATAAAATCCAATGTATTCCAAGCAACTTCAAAATATGACTGTGAAATTCTAATAACTGATAGTCATTTACTAAACATTTGAAATCAAACAAAGTTAAAATGGTAGAACTCTACACAAAAAATCATTCTCCTTACTATTATAATAGCTTCTTATTCCTTCATTACTGAAAACCTAATACAACTGTACAGTAGTTGTTTATGATCATACTCATGTATAAAATATATTTCCTTAAAACTTTCCATTAATAGATATACAGCTACTTTCTCTTAATTCAGTGAATAGAAAGATTTGTATTAATAGTGTTTAT
>NDGM011016621.1:0-10646 GCA_002564305.1 Octomys mimax | reverse complement strand
CTTGTACTATGAATAACCACTAAGAAGATGACAATATGCAATGTATTAATTATTGAAACTGTCATAATCAGTTTTGAAACTATCTTATTTCTATTTGTTTTTCACTAAATGTATCTAAATAAATAAATAAACATGCACTATTAGGGTGATAGCAGATTCTCTGAAACTCAGTTCCTTTTCTTGGTGTACAACCTCTCGAATTCTGTTGATACCCTGGAAACACATAGGATCTAAAAAGGGGGAAATTTAAGTTATGGTTTCTCAGGATACTTGTCTAAATATTAAGTTTCCACAATGTTCCAGTGCTACCATGGAAGGGAATGATAAATGAATCAAGCGAATCCACACTTGAAAATATTAACCGGCTAGTTACAGTAATATAAATATAACTCTATGACCTATATGTTAAAATGTATTTGTAGAGATTCCACAACATTATAAGTCAACACTTTAGTTTCTCCTGGCGAATTCTTATTTGAGGACCTGATATACAGTTCCCAGATTTGAATCTAGCTAAAACATAAGAAATTTCTTAAAATATTGTGGAAATTTCTTGGTTGGTCAAGATATGACACAGTAGACAATGATTGCCAAACAAAGTCTGAAGTGCTGAATACTGGCAATAAGAAAACAATCTGTATGAGACAAGACCAAAGAAAGAATTAAGTATGCATATGTCAGATAATAATATCAGCAGTACAAGTGTGAATAATAGTCAACAAAGTTTTCCATGAGGAGCAGCCAGTAATCGCTTCCTATAAAGAGGAGAAGGAGACCATCAAGGGAATGTCAGACTCGGACATGTCACTAACCCATCATCTAATATCTTGAACAGCTGTTGACATGTTAGCAGAAGGATTGGGAATGTATACACAAAATTCTATTTTTACAATTGCATAAACACACCCTTGTGCTGCTATGAGAATGTCCAACATCATCTGATTTTGTTGGATGACGTGCCTCATTCATTTTACTTCTTCATTCAGGATTGGGAGACTAACAACAGCAATGTTTAAAGCCTGGTACAGTTACTTAATCTTGTAATTTATTCCACTCACCTCCTTGAAGCAGGGCTACCCACTAAGGAAATCATCCCAGTCTGCCTTAAACAGGGAAGTGATTAGTAAGGATGCTAGGAATAGCCTCTTAGACCACGTGTCATAAGGCTTTGTTCTTTCTTCAACAAGAATCTTTAGGGCTGACCAGAGAGCTCAGTGGACTAAAGTGCATGCTTAGGCAAAGCTCAGGGACTAGGGTTCCATCCCACACACAACAGGCAGTGCCAGCCCTGCCCCTGGGGTGCACTGAAAGAACGATTGAGACTGGGTGTGGTGGCGCACTCCTGTAATCCCAGCACTTGGGAGGCTGAAAAAAGGAGTACCACTGTAAGTCTGATCTGTGTGCTGAGAGCCTGTACATCCTGTAATAAATAACATTAAAAAGCATAAAAAGAAACTGTAGTCTTCTGTGGGTTCACAGTATTTGGATGATTACTCACGCTCAGTGACACTCTCTGGTTCCCAGGATTTGAGTCAAATGTGGCGTATCCAGGAGTCCAGGCCTGCTGCCTTGACATCTGGTGGAGTTGACAGGTCACAGTGGATGATCCTGCCCAACTATGTCCACCGTCCAATTATCTTGGTGGAGGATTTCCAAAGGATATAAGGGAAATATAACTCTCAAACTGTGAAATGTCCTAAATACTGAGTTCCTGGTCTCTAAAATCAAGAATTAATTCTAAGAGAGAGAGAGACTAAGAGTAGAAAGAATTTATTGAGAAAAAGAAAGCTTCTGCCTGAAAGAGACAGAAAGGACCCCAGAAAGTGGGTCACTGGCCAGAGTTGTAACTTTGACAGCTGACTCTGTCATGTAGAGTGTCCCTTCTCAAGGGTTTGTGTGCAAATAACTGCATCAAAAACTTGGCTGAGGATTTGCCTATTTTGTAAATTCACTTCCATTTTCTACTTTAATGTGAATACACATTATTTTAGTTACTACCCCTTTGTAGTATATTTGAAGGCAGATTTTTGAAGATTTCTTCCTTCACTCATTCTGGTCAACTTGGCCTGGGCTGCATGACAGTTCTGAGGTGGAGTTTTGCATAGAATTTTTAGAAGTTTTAGTAATTATGTGGAGAGTTTCCCTGGATTTGCACAGGACTCTAAAGGTATTGGCATTTGGATAGCCACTCTGAAGATCTGTTTCAGAAATATATTTTTGAACAAACAATGTTGATTATTACAGTGCATGAACATAAGGTGTCTTTTCACTTTGTGTTCCTCTTGATTTCCTTCTTCAACAGTTTATCATTCTAGCTGTAGGCATCTTCACCTTTCGTGCTGCATTTATTCTTAAACGATTTTTGTAGCTCTTGCAAATTCACTGTGTGCTTGATCTTAATTTCAGGTTATTCACTCCTGAAACATAGGAATGCTGCTGACTTCTGTGTGCTGGTTTTTGTATCCTGCAACGTTACTTAATTCACTTCTCTGCGCTAGCAGTTCTCAGCGAGGTGTTGGAGTTTCCCGTCCACACCACACAACACCGCCGTCTAGAAACAATGACCATTTGTTCTTGCTTTCCGGACTTGGATTCTGTTTCTCTCTTCTTCGCGTCCGTGTGCGCTACAGAAGGCTTCACCTGCTGCACCAGTGAAGAGGCAGAAGGGCGTCTGCCCGTCTTGCTTCACCTCGGAGAGAGAATACACACAGCCAGCTCTTGCTCACCACACAGCATAAGGTCAGCGATCGGTGTATTTTAAACGGCCTTCATTATATCAAAACAGTTCACTTCTCCACACTGCATTCCAACATTTTTATCCTGAAGAACTTTAGAATTTTGCCTAATTATTTTTTCATTTGTTAAAGCAACCAAATTTTTCCTTCACTCAGTCGATATACTAGATCATATTTATTTTCTGATATTGAACCATTCTTGAATCCCTGAAGAGAATTCCACTTTATTATAGCCAGTAACTTTTTAAATGTCCTTTTGGATTGAATTTGCCAGGTTTTTATTTCAACCTTCTTCTTTAGAAAATGTTTTCATGGAGATACAGGATTAAAGGCGGGTTTCATTTGTTTTGGACATTTTGTTGTTGTTGTTTGTCCATTTCGTTCATTTTTCTGTTATTATTTGATTTTGTTCATCATTCCCGATTACACACTTAGTGTCTGTCTACTTACTTTTAGGTGAGGGGCACTAGCAAGAAATCTCGGCTGAATACGCCCGCGCTTCATCCCGCCCCCCCCGCGCGTGGCTCCGGCTGCCCGTCTTCACTGATGCGCCTCAGCATCCTCGCTGAAGCACGTCTAAGCCCTCGTGTGATACGGCGTCCGTTCTCACATCTGCTTCTCTTCGTAGAGTCGTTCCTACCTGATATTATTTTCCAATCTTGCTTGCACATACTAGGAGCTCTAATGCGTTTATGATTAAAATATGTATGTAACTTCGCAAATCATTTTGCTACCTTAAACCTCAACTCTCATATGGTGAATAATTTTGAAAATCTCTTCCGGTCAACTTTTCTCACCTCAGGTGTATCTGGGGACCGAACCCTTCCACACCTCCCTTTTCTGCCAGTGTGCAGTTTATCGTGAACTGATGGGCACCTGCGTGGCTCTGCGTGTCTGCGTCAGTGTGCTTACTGACCACTTTGTGTGACTGAGCAGGTGGAGGGTGGGTGGGTGACACAGACGCAGATGGAGACACGCATTGTACTTTATCAGAGTGAATTTTAGCATCCTGCGTGCGCGAACTTTTGTCTTATGAAATCTAAGGTTTAAATTTCTCGCCTCCTCTAAGCATACAGCATTTTTGGTTTTCAAACTACTTGAGCGGTAAGTCCCTGCGAGCAGAACTGCTCACTTTATTTGCGCCAAATACAGCCGTTTACGACTTGAGCAGAGTGGACGAGCGGCGCATCCGAACTGTCGCTCCCCCGAGCGTTCTGCCCGCGCGGAGCCAGTGCAGCGTTGCGCTGCCGCCGCGATCGCTCGTCTGCTGCAGTAGAAAATTGCTTACGCGGTCGCTTTGAGGAACCTGAGCCTCGAGGAGGTGAAAGTACAACCTAGTATCAAAGCCATGTCTTATTTTCTCCATCCTTAAAATCCTTACCAAAAATTGCAGCATTTAAGAACGCATTTTCTAAGAATTTACTTTAGTTAGGTGTCAAATAACTCCATTCATTTTGGGAATTTCAACACATAGGGTCTTTTTCCATAAACATTTCTCCTGTTTTTAGGAAATAAATCACCGTGTTATGTCAGCTGCAAGGTAATTGGCGAATGTTCCCCCTGGAACGACTCCTGCGGGCTTCCTCACCCACTGGGGAAGTGAACATAAACAATCTAAGTAATCCACTCATCACAGCTAAACTCAAATTTGCTGCTCCATAATAAGAGAAATATTAAGATCATTTGGGGAATATTGAAGAGAGCTAAGACATTAAGTTCAAACTTTTTAATATTACACTTTTTCACTTTTCAACACACTGTATAAATTCTCTTTAATGTTGCTCACACAATACACGAATGACTGCATTCATCAATTTATGTTTTGTGCAAATATCTCTATAAATATATAAAATTAATAGTTTCTAGTAAAGAAACAAAATAGAAAATATTCATTTTATATTTGTGAAAATAAAGATTTACATGGTTAATATGCTTTTGTTTTCCAAATTCAGTGAAACATTCTAGTTCAAATTATGAACAATCAGGAATTCACAAGAAGGCAAGAGCACACTCAAGCTGTTAGCACTCAGAAAGGAAATGTTTTGCTATGAAAACAAAGACAATCACTATTTCTCGTAGTAGGCATATAGTCTAGCATATGATTTAACACACTGTGTACTTTTAATCGTACTCTAGTCAGTATTTTTTTAAAAATCCATTCATATTAAGAATTATGAAAAGTTTCTTACATGTCAAAAGAAATCACCAACAAAGTAAAAAGAAACCCCACAAATTGGGAAGGAAAATAGAGTACAATGTCCTTCAGACAGAGGACTCGTATCTAGAACATATAAAGAATTTTAAGACATCAGGCCGCGAAATTCAAAGACCCAGTCCAAAAATGGGCATCTGAGATGAAAATACACTTCACGGATGAAGAGATACAAATGGCAAGTAAATACGTGAAGAGAAGTTCAGCATCCTTGGCCACTCAAGAGGGGCAGTGATGGGATCCCGCCCTAATCCAGGAAGAGTGGCCGTCATCAGGAAGCCCACCGACGACAACTTCTGGATTGGCTGTGTAGGAAAAGGAAAACTTCTCCACTGTTGGTGGAAGTGCAGGCTGGGACATCCACCATGAAAACCAGGATGAAGATCTCTCAGAATCCTAGGATTGGAGGACCCATTCAACCCAGGTATTCTCCTCCTAAATATCTTTCCAAAATGACTGAAATCATCGTACCACAGCGATATATGTGCACCCATGTCTATAGCCGCTCTTATGGTTTGTGTTTAGTTGTCCCCCCAAAGCCTCATGCAGTCATGGGGTGGCTTCTGGAATTCGTAATTGATTCATGATCCAAGGCTGGGATTATGGGTCGGTGTACTGCTGGAATTATCGGTGTGAGTGCTGCACCCAGCCTGGGGCAGACAGCCTGAGTGCAACATAAGGGAGATGGACTTGCCCTCTGTAGCCATTGTTGCCGCTGCTCCTGCCCTTTTGCTCTTACTGTTCTGCTATTTTCCACTGCCATGACTTGCTGCCCCCTGCCATGGGCCAGTCTGCATTGGAGGCAGCTGAGTATGGACTGAAACCTCCACAAACGTGAGTATTTTTACAGGATGGAGTATTCTTCAGCTATAAAAAAGATTATTTCAAGGCTTTGGTAGATAAATGCATGCAGCTGGAGACTATCTTAGTAAGTGAAATAAATCGCATAAATCATATCAACGTGTGCAAACATTGTATTATCTTGCTACTGTAAGAACCCAAAACAGTAATTGAAATCTGAAAGGTACAATAGATACTGGGAAAGGAAAAGAATTTGTTCAAAGGGAAGGAAAACTGAGATGAGGAAAAGGACAACTGAATGAAGGGAAAAAATATATTTAGGCATATATGCAGAACAGTTTTAATAATTGTATTGTTGACTTCTGCTGGTCTATTGAAAGAAGTAGTCAAAGCTTAATGCTTTTTTCTTATTATTGTTTATTTTTTTCTTTTAAATTTCTTACAACTTTTATGTTTTTTTTTCTTTAAACCAATCTTGCATGTTTGCATTTGGTAGCCTGAACAACTAACTTGAAGATAAAATCATGCAATAGAGCAACCATTGTTGAATTCTTATTACTTTGTATAGTGAAATTTCGTATTGTTTCTAATGCCCTTTTCTTCTGTCACTGTTTTATATTTTTTAAAAAATAAAAACAATTAAAATATAAATTTAACTATTTAAAAGAATTTAACTATTCTTTAAAAATAAAGAATCCATGGCTGGGGTGAGGCTTGGGTGCACAGCTTGCAAAATGAAGCCCCGGACAGCCAAGAGCAGCATAACACACTGAACCTCCAGCCACCCCGGGACCTGCAGGGTTCAAGCCTGTCTCTGCTCCTTGTTAATCTTGTAAGTAGCTACAAAAGTGAAATGAATTAGTGTGCAAGAAGGTCCACTTCTATTGCAAATCCTTCATAGCTGTAATATTTTTTTCTCTATCTTTATAAACTTAGTGCTCAAATGTTGAACCTAAATATTTGAATTTTTCTGCCTATTCTAATGGTGTTTGAGCGTGTTGATTTTAACAATTGACACTATAGTATTACTCAGGAATCAGAGTCATTGTCCCAGAGTCCCAGGGTCATCTATGTGGGTCCTTGCAGTATGTGCTCTTACTGAATGAGCCACTTTGTCATCGTTCAGTAGGAATGCCAGTCTCCAGAACAACTTAACTGAATTCCCCAACCTTAGAGTTTCACTATTCAACTTACAGAAAGCACAATCAATCCCCCTGTGCTGTAACAAGGAGAGCTGCGATGATGCCTGTAGTTTTGATGTCAACGTAAGACACAACAAGATTTCCTTTTTGCTAAAATATAATTCAAAAATATAGAAAAGGTGTAGAGAAAGCAATCATTATGAAAATAATTCATGTAGAACTTTTTGGATTTAATTCCATTAGGATCATATTTGTGTATCAATACTCACAAAATATATATTTTATGTAGATAAAAAGTTTAGTAATTAACTCGTTTCTAGTCACATGATTTTAATAATTGTGTAATGATATTAATTTTGTGCTTTAATATCTGATAAATTTAGATAAAAACATATGATGATACCACTTCAAATATAAGAGCATTATAAATGTTTAACCCAAACTGGTGTGTGCACTAAGTTTGCTGCGTGCTTATTTAGTTCACCTGGCTGTACGGCATCCTTCCTCTCCTGCGCCAGGCTCTTACGTGCTGGCATAGTCATCCTGATTGCTTGCACGTCCTACACTGCCAAGAGATAAATATGAGGGGATAGTCATATCTTTCCACTCACAGTTCTGCTCACTGTGTGTTATTTTCATAGTACTCTGAACAGTAATCTGAAAATCTTCAAGGCTGTTGCATGAGACTTCAACGTGAAGATACCACTGAAGAGACTGCACTGATTCTCAAGGGCTTCTCGGGCACTACTGGGCTGCAGACCCTTCTCTTTTGCCTGTTTCTAATGATGTAGCCTTCCCTCTCAGTGGAAATGTAGGGCAGATTTGCGCGGCCACCGAGGACTGCCAGCCGCACGACCCAGTGTGCTGTCTCCTCAGTGCACGGTCTTCTGCGGACACCTGCTGTTCCCCAGGTAGCATCCCCAAAATGGCAGTAGGTATTGTGACCCAAGATAAAAGGATCTCATTCCATGGATGTGGACACAGTCATTTCTTGCTGCTACTTTTGGGATCACAGAATGCTTGCTCTCTGTAACAACTGCGTATAATCTCTATGTGGCCACCTGCAGCCCGCTTCTGTGTTCTGCGAGGATGTCACCCCGGGTCTGTGGGCCTCTCATCCTGCCTCCTTCCTCAGGGAGTTCTGTATGCTATCGTATATGCAGTGGCTCCTTCCAGCCTGCCCTCTGTGGGTCCAGGGAAATCTGGCGCATCTTTTCTGATACTTCCGCTCTTCTCCATGGTTCTGACACTCATGTTCCTAAGCTTCGACTCTTCCTCTTCGTGAGCACCAGGGAGGTGGTCGCGTTCCTCACCGTCCAGATGTCCTGTGGCTTCATCCTGCTGGCCATTCTGAGGATGGCTCCGCTGAAGAGAAGCGAAAACTGTGCTCCACGTGTGGCTGTCACCTAACTGGAGTGTCCGTTTATCACGGGACAGTCCGCTTCGTGTACGTGAGACCGAGTTCCAGCTACACCATGGAGTGCGACCCGGTGGTGTCCATGTCCTACACCGTGTCATTCCAGTGCTGAATCCCATCATCTACAGCCTGAGGAACAAGGATGTGAAAAGGGTTTTCAGGAAAATTTGTGCAAGGATAAAATGACTTCGTAACACCAAGCGTTAAATTTTATAAATCTCACTGATTCCTCACATATCTAACTTATCACCGTTCTGATGGGGCCATTTGGACTAAGTTCATTAGTTCCTTTTGATTCTTTTGCACACAATTTTAATTTAATTTAATTTAAATAGTACACATTTGGAGTACAGGGTGCTAACGTTCACCCTAGGGAGCAGGCACATGTAATTGATGCATTTTTGTTGATTCTTTATTGCCCTTTACATCCTCACCCACCTTAATTTTATACCTATTTATTTATTTATATTTTCGGTTAGGGCCTACAGGGTGTTCAGGTTCTCACTACTAGATCAGACTTGTAGTGATCCACCTGTTTACAGCCTCCCAAGAGCTGGGAGTACAGGTGCGCGCCACCACGCTGAGTCTCAATCGCCCTCTGAGCGCACTCCGGGGTGGGGCCGGCAAGGCAGGCCTGGGGATCGAACCCCCGGCCCCTACGCCTGCTTGCACGCACTTTAATCTGCTGAGCTGCTTGGCCAGCTCCATATTTACAGTTATTAGAGGCAAAATAAAATGTGACTTCTAGTGTTCCTAGATGTTACTGGTTTACATTGGTTACTCATGCCTAATCATTGATTTTTCTTTCTTACTATTGAGCATTTTAAAATAAAGATTATATTCAATGGTCTGCACAATTTTATACATGTAAAATATTCTTTTCTTATTAAATATGTGCACACACGTATGCACCCGTGCACATGTGCGTACACACATGTTGTTACTGACTCTGCTAGTGTAAGACAGAGACAGAAGAAACAGTAGACTGCGTATCTTTTCCTCTTTGTTTCTTTGGGATGGGGTTTGCTTTGCTTTGCTTTGCTTTGCTTTGTTTTCTGAAACAAAGTCTCACTAGACAGCCCAGGCTGGCCTTGAACTCACAGCTACCTCCTGCTCCAGCCTCCCAAGCGCTGGACTTGCGGCCTGTGTCACCGCTCCCTGCCAGCCTGCATGTTTGGGGACAGAAATTAATTTTCTTCCTGCTCTGAAATGAAGATATCCAAAACCAGAGTGTGCACTGGGTGATTTCTTTTGACCACTGTCTGTGGTTTTGATTCTCACTTCTTTTAATTTCTGCAGTCATGTGCTCTTTCCTTGGCATGTGTCGGCTGTCCAAATCTCTATTTCTTATAAGGACGTCAGGCATATTTGATTGAAGCTCACACAGTGGTCTGCATTTGAGAGAGTGTTTTCTAAATACAGACACATTCTGAAGTGCTTGGTTGTTTAGATTTCAACACATAAGTACATGTGTGTGTGTACACACATCACAGGTGCACCTGCATAGATGTGTACACCATTGCACAGATGTATATATACATGTGTTTTTCTGAATGTATAATGTTTTCACCTCTGCGAAAGTTAAATTGTATCATTCCCCATAATGTATGCATAGGCAGTTATGCATGATGTACATTTGATAAGCCTGGTGAATTATCACCTATTCAATAATAAAATTGGAGATTCTTTAAGCATAGACTGCTTTGCATGGCGTCCTCACACTCCGACTCCAGTTCAGTGCTGAGGTCTACACGTTTGCTGCAATCAGAGTCTAGCCTGTGATTCAGAAAAGCCAGCTCCTGGGCAGTGCTGCGGGGCTGCTTTTGCCCTCACTTGCAACATCACCAAGCCAATGGGCAATAGCCCATTATTTAGTTTCTCCCTAAAAGACAAGACCTCGTCAGTAACATTTATCAGGATCACACTTCAGCTCTGTGAAAGGGAAAGAAACTGGGCAAAGGGAAGGAACAACTGGGCAAAGGGGAAGGAGAAAAGAAGGAAGGGAGGGAGAATATGTATCAGGGAGCTTGGATCATTGTACTGATGATGTCTAATTTTTCTTCTCTCTCCTGTATAATTTTCTAACCAATCTTACATGCTTCTATCTGGCAATCTGAACAACTAATCTGAAGGCAACAATATGCAATTAACAGCCGCTGCTGAATTTCATTTGGTGAAATTCTGAATCATTTCTAATCTCATTTGTACTATGTTTTGTATTATCTTCAAATTTTTCTAAATTAAAAATTAATGAGGGGCTGGGGAGCTAGCTCAGAGGAATAAGCGCTTCCCTGGCAAGCTCAAGGACCTGAGTTCAATCCCCGGTTCTGCCAAAAAAA
>NDGM011016611.1:0-14420 GCA_002564305.1 Octomys mimax | reverse complement strand
CAGAGAACACTGCCCCAGGGAAGAGAGACCAGCAAAGCAACCACCTGCCCTATGAGCTCCACCGCAGAGCTCTCGATCCTCATCCTGTGCTAGGACACACAGCTTCATGTAAGATGGGACAGGAGCCAGCCCATGTTGTTCAAAACCAGAAAAGACCATCGTGGAGAAATCAAAGTGTGTTTGTGGCTCAGAGTCACCACAGAGAAGCCCACAGGGGAAACGCCCATGTAGAAAGATGACAAGCATGTCCATATGGGCTCTACCCATGCACGCACGCGCCCTCCTCCACCCTCTTCCTCCTCTGCAGAAAGATCATCACACTGAAGTTGCAGAACCGGGGGCTTCGCACACTCAGAGTGCAAGTAGCATTTCTGTTTCTCCCACCTTTCAGCCTGCGCAAAAGTTCTTCACCAAGTTGTCAGGACACACATTACTGGCTCTGCCATTTTTCCTGCTTACGTGTTTTAAGGATTTCTTAGTCTACAGAGCTATAAAGAGGAAACAAGTTTGTTCTTGGTGTGAACAAAGTTGATATTTACTAAATAGCCCCAAAGTACAAGTTCGAATGGGAGGTAGATGCAGGCGCCCTGGAAGAATTCAAAGCAGGCAGAGAGCTCTCTGCATTTGCCAGAATAGAATAAGCAAGTTGCTTGCTTATTTGTTTGCTTGCTTGCTTTTTTGTTTTGGTGGAACCAGGGATTAAACTTGGGCCCCTGCGCTTGACAGGCAAGGCAAGTTGCTTCCTTATTTTCTTGAATCTAGAGCTCCAGCCAGGAGGTGAGCATGCCTTACCTCTTCTCTGCGCAGGAAATGCTGACAAGAACGGTGTACGCCAAGTAGGGAGGGAGATGCAGTTAGCAAATTTCCTTTAATTTAGTACACAGTTTTAAAACCCCTGAACAGAACAGCAAATGGCAGCCACTGAGCTTGGACCTCTGAGACACACAGAACTAAGCAAAAGATCCTCACCCCTCCATGTTGTGCCCAAGATGGGGACTTCACTTCATCCGGGGACCAAGCCATGAAGCAAAACTGTCAAGGGGACATAAAGATTACCCCCGATGGCCGACAGCAGATGGCAGCTAATGGCAAGTGTTTCTAACACAGCTTTATTGCTCCAGGTTGAGGCATTAATGTGTCTCTAGAGTTTTTCTGGGCTTATTCATTTAATTATTTATTTTATTTCAAAAAGTCACTTTGTAAAAGGACAGCGTGACATGCATTGTGATTTTTCCCGCACTGGGCAGGCCCTCTGTGTTACATTTTTCTCCTCGGTCCTCTCGTGGGGGAGGCATTGGGGGCATCTGGGCTGCACTGATAGTCAGGTCTGTACTATTTTGAACCTGACAGTTAACAAGGAAAGCATCCATCCTTCCACACTGGTGCGAGGAATTGTCCCCATTTTCTGACTTGTAAGAGCTTTGAAGGCCAAGTAAATACAGCCTGCTCCCACGCGCCAGTGCTTGTACATGACTCAGTGCAAACAGCCCCAACCTGTGTGTGCCGGCAACAACCACTTCGGAGCCTTAGAACAAAAAGCTTCAGAGTCCTTTTATTTTTCTAATGTAGCAACTTTCGTCACTGCAGATTTAAATCTCATTTCTGGGTGGCTGTCTGCTGGTTTGATTTCTAAATCCCAGCTCTTTTGTCGGAGTCCAGCTAGCTGTGACTAAAGCCCTGGGAGGTTGATCAATGCTCACACAAAGTAGCAGGAACCGGAGAAAGTGCAGGAGCCCCTTGCCTAGCTTCCTCCTTGTAGAGCCCGGACAGTTATGGAAGAGGAAATTCACAGCTGATGGCATGCTTGCCTCCCTCGCGTGCTCCTCGCTCTTTCCAGAGATCCCAAGTCCTGTAGATGGAAGCCTGAGTATGTCTGTGACCACAGTTAGGTGGCAGCAGTGGCAGTAAGGTGATGTGGCATTTTCTGAGTTTCTATAAATAGAGTCTGGCTGCAATCTGAAACATATTGTTAGGTTCTAGAATTCTCACCTCATCTCCAAAAGTGAGATGAGTTTTTGGGTTTTTGCAAAACTAAATACAGTCAAAACGAGGCAGAGGGACACCGCTGGACTCTCCTTACTGTCACTCTATGGGTGAAATCAAGTCAGAGGGAGCGAGGTGGAAAGAACGGTGGGCATCTCCTTCTGTCTGGTAGCTGCCTATTTTGGCACTGACTGCCAGAGCATGGGTTTCCTAGGAAAGAATCCCAAGGAAGTCCCTGCTCTTCCATCGACACCTGCCCTGCCATGCCAGGCCAGACCTGAAGACCTGCCTTGGGTGTCCCCAGAGTGTCCCAGCTGGGGGCCTGGGGTGGTTGGCCACCAACCCATGAAGTGAAAGATTAAATTACTCTGCTGGCAGTTAGCTGCTTAGAGAGTTTCTATTCATTCAGGAGGAAGGATAGAGTCTTCTGCCCTTTCGAAACTGAAACACGCAGTTCAACCTCCTAGACTCCTATAGTGTTCCGGACTAAAGGTGCCAAATAAACACATTTTCCGCAACCTGCCTTCTTCCCTGCAGCACAAAGGCATCTTGGACAGTGTTTGTATCTCAAGAGAAAGGGGGAAAAAGAGTAATTCTGTATTTTCGAGGCACACAAGAGCCCTATTGCTAATTAAACCACGGCAGCCTGAACATTGGGTTGTCAGCCAGTGGGCACCTCCAACAGAGATGGAAGAGCCTGTTGAAATGGGTAATTGAGTTTGCGCTGCAGCTAGAATCCTAGAAATAGCCCTAATATCAGACCCTACAGCCTTCTCACCTCTCCTCTTCCTTCCCAACCCCTAGCGGGTCTGGGCGGAGAGATGCTCTCTGAAATGCTTGCATTTTCAGGCCTGGGATTCATCCATAGGCCAGATCAGCAAGGACTAGTCTAAACTTTCAGAGTTTGCTGTCCTGTCAGTTAAACTGACTTGGAGTATAAACTGCAGCACATGACGATTCATCTGGCTTCAGCGGTAAGGGGGTTTATGATCTTGTACAACCAGGAGACCTAGGACTGGGTGGCTCAGTAAGGCAACTCTAGCAGCAAGGCCTGGGTTCTTTTGTCTTTCAGGTATTCTATGGCCCTATCCTCAACGAGCTTTCTTTCACATGTGCAAGATGACACTCATGGCCAGAATTGCCACTAGCAGACAGTCCAGCCAAGTGAAAAGACGGTTTATTGGCCTTTGACTCTGTAAGAAAAGGACGGATTTACTGGTAAACTCCCCTGTGACTTCCCCAGGTACAGACTAGAGAAAAGGTCCAGCGATGACTGACCCAGAGGAATCAGGATTTTTGAAGACCACCAGGAGAAAAAGAACACTGAATGAAATCAGAAAGAATGGCTGTCAGGAACGTACCCAACCAGCTCGTCCCAGTGTTGATAGCCAAGTCACCTCGTGTGTACCTTGCCTGGTAGTACATGCAATCTAGAATTGTGTGGTCCTCTCCTCCCAGTATAGGGCCAACAGCACGCAATGCTGGTGGTTCCAAATGTCTGTCCTCAGGGCTCACACACTGAAGCAATGCATAAGAATGGGCAGAGTGGTCAAGAGTAGACCAAAAATGCAGACCACAATTTTCTCTAAATTTACTATCCTTCACTCTGAAATCACTGAGGTTTCAGAAATAATACTTGTAACAAATTGCCTTTTTTCAAGATTTCATTTCCATTCTTTAAAACGTATAGAAAACAAGATGCTGCTTCTTCTCTGCTGTGTAGCTCTGTGTGGATGGAAGCCAAAGTCTAAGTAGCTAAGCAAGCAGAGGTTGACCTAGCCAGCCAAAGGACTTTTCTTCACTCTAACAACGTGTGTTGGTCTTAGCCTTTTCTGGTCACATTTTTCCCAACCAACAGCATTTCAGGATAGGGACACCACCCATCCCAAAGAGGTAGCCAGCCTGGGAGAGAGCCGCAATCATTCTCAGAGCGAGTGGAGAGCCCAGCTCAACCAAGCCTGATAATAGCCGTGTTCCTGCTCTTCTGCGCCCCACGCCAACATATCTGTGTGATTTTTCCTGGCTGCTGAAGCCATAAAGAAGAATTTCTTGTATCTGTTTCACTAAACAATAATTACATTTTCTAGCACACAGCATAGCTTTAAAAATAATTTATAGGAAGTGTGAGTCACCAAGTCTGCCGTCTGTCGAAGCCCTGTGCTCCCTCATCCCAGTTGGCTCAGAGCTGACTGTCTTCCCTGGTCTCCCCAGCTGCCCCTTCCCAAGCCTTGAGGGCAGGACACACCTCACTGTGGGTGGAGTTCTGTCAGGGGCAAGATGGCAGAGGAAGAGAAAGTGATGCTCATCTGGCTGTGAAGGCTTAAACGATGCTGCAGAAATGGAACAGAATACAGTGGTGGGATGGACAAGCAAGGCACAGGTGAGAAGCTCCCTGAAGAGAAGTTGGAAGCCTCTGTGGAGCCAACTGCAGACCCAAAAGTGGGGTTCTAGGGAAAAACGTGCTGCTGCCTCTGTGGAAGAGAGGACATGACGATGACACTGACGTCATCCATAGGCAGGACTTCATGTCTGTCTCTCTCTGCTTGGGCTCTGAGTGGCCGCCTCTGCTTAGCGTGGCACTTCCTCCCGTTCACCAGGTTCATCGTGCAAGTCTGGAAGGCTAGGTTTCAGGGGTGCCCCTCAGCTCTGTGCGAAGCGGGACAGTCGTCACCTTGTCTGTACCTCGTGCTGTCCAGGAGCCCAGCTGAGGGTAGCATTTGCTGATGGCAGATAAGTGGACATCCAGGTTTTGTCCTCAGGGTTCCTAACTTCTAACCAGAGCATTTGGTTCATCATAATCGATAATGATTATCGATATATTGGGCTGTTTTCTTTTGTAATGTTGGTTCTTCTAATTTGCTATGCTTTTCCTTACCTCTTATTACCAGATTGTATTTTAATTGGTCACTTGTAGGGTCTGCAAGGTGAATGTGGTCATAAAATAGTAAATACTAATAGTATTTGGACAGGATATCATGTCTGCATCTTGTATTATGAATAACCACTACAAAGACAACAATATGCAACATATTAATTATTGAAGCTGTCCTATTAATCGGTTTTGAAACTATCTCATTGCTATTTGTTTCTTAATAAAATTAATGAAAAAATAAAAGGAAAGGAAAGGAAAAAAAGTAAATACAATACACAAGGATAAAGCAGTCATATGTGAGGGTAGCGTTGTCAATTCATCACACTGTTCACCTGATTTACTATTTTGGGCCCTTTCAGAAATTACGTATTCCAGGGGCTGGGGACATGGCTCAGTAGCATAAGCGCCTGCCTGGCGAGCACAAGGTCCTGAGCTTGATCTCTGGTACAAAAAAAATTATATATTCCATTTTTTTAGTGGTTATCATTTGAATTTTAGGTTGTATACTTTTTATCAACAAAAACTAAAGTTAGTACTTTTCTCTCATTGAATCTACACATTCAGTACAATTAACATAAAGACACTGGGAGACATTTTCATGGAGCATAGCAAACGTGCCTTACTAAGGTTAATTCTAAAATGTCATGTATATGAAGAATGAAACAACGAATAGCCTAGCTAATTTTGATGGAAGAGGAAAAAGAAGAAAAATTTACCCTCTCAGATAACAAGACCTGCTATAAATAAGCTAAAGCAAATAATGTGATAATGGCACAGGACAGACAAATAGAAGAGAGAAAATTCTCTCTCTCTCTCTCTCTCTCTCTCTTTCTCTCTTCTTTTCTCTCTCCCCCTCTCCCTTCCTCCCTTTCTCTTCCTCTTTCTCTCCCTGTCTCTCTCCCTCTCTCCTTCTCTCTCTCCTTCTTCACACAGTAGTACAATAGTACTTCAAAGCAAGTGATTTTTTTAAATTTAATTTTATTTTTTATGTATTTAGTACAGGGTCTGCAGGGTCTCACTACACAGATCAGACTCATAATAATCCTCCTGTTTTCAGCCTCCTAAGCACTGGAATTATAGGTGCATGCCACCACACCCCATCTCAAAAGTGACATTTAAAAAAAAAAAAAGTAAAGTAAAAAGGGGCCGGGGAGCTGGCTCAGTGGAATAAGCACTTGCCTGGCAAGTGCACAAGTGCAGTGGCCTGAGTTCAATCCCCGGTTCTGCAAAAAAAAAAAAAAGTGACATTTTTCAAAGACAACATGAAAAAGTTAATGTATTTAATAAGCATGCTAGGACAATTTGATAAATTGATAAATATTTTTATAAGGCAAAATTAGATTTTTAATTAATTCCCTAAAAATCCACACATACACAATTCCAAATGAATTAGAAGACTTAAATTAAATGCAAAAAAAGCAAAACTTGGCAGTTCAGAATGAAAGTGCTAGGACTTTTCCTAAGATTAATATTGTTGTAGAAAAAAAATTCAATGTCTTTAGTACAGAGTCTACAGAGTATCACTACACAGATTGGACTTGTAGTGATCCTCCTATTTTCAGCCTCCCAAGCTCTGGGATTACAGGTGTGCGCCACCACGCCCAGTCTCGGCCATCATCTCAATGCATTCCAGGGGTGGGGCCAGCATAGCATGCCGGGAATCAAACCTCTGCCTAAGCAGGTGCTTTAGTCTGCTGAGCTACTGGCTGACCCCTGCAGAAAATAATTTTTAAAAAAGATTTAAATACATGCTGTAAAGGAAACTAGCAAAAAATAAATTTGATGTTAAAAATTTAAAAACAATACATGATATAGACATTTTTGAACAGTTGACAAAAATGTTCTCAAGAAAGAAGAGCTATTTGCAATCTCTCTTTTAAAACAGACATAAGATTATACATTTATCAGGGATAATGCAGATCCATAGAACACTCTAACCTACAAGGAAACAGACAGCAACTGTGAAATCCTGCTGTTCACTGCAGAAGAAAGGGGAATGTCCGGTAGGCACATGAGAATACGGCCAATATCCCTGACAGGCAGAAATGCAGAACAAATCAAGTCAGTGAGACGCCCTTTCATGGGCATCTCGTTGGCGGTAGTACAGAGCTTGGGAGATGGTGGCGAGGCAAGGAGTCTTACGTCTTGCAGGTAAGGTGTGTTTGCTGCAATGTCAGAAAGCAATTTGGCAATAACCAGAAAACTTCCAGCGGCGCTCAGCCTCCGGAGCAGGAAGTCTCCCCGGGAGGCCCCATATGCAGGCACACAGCATGGAGAAAGGCCTCCCCACAGCGCTGCCGCGAGAAACAAAGAGCAGAAGCCCAGCTTGTCCAGGAGAAAAGGGAGGTGAGGCAGGCCTTGCGAGCCCAGGGGGGCACCGTGGGACAGCTGAGTGAGTCAGAGCCACTTGCATCAAAGCTAGCCTGTCCTAGGTGTGTGCACAAGAGGAGTGACAACATCCAGCCACACCACAGCACACACAGGAATGTTGTCAGCAGTGCTGTTCATGGGGGCCAAGAGGGGGAGATAGTCACACGTCCGTCAGCAGGAGGAAGAGTAAACACACTGTGGTTGTCCTTGTGAAGGGCTGTTCCAGCACGGTCACACCTCAAAGCATCATGCCAAGCTCAAGATATCAATCACAAAAGTACATCACATGAATCCAGAGTGTTCTCCTGTATGGAAATGGACAGTAGGTTCACAGTACATTAGTGCGGCTCATGACGGGGTAGGGGTGATGGGTGAAAGAGATTGAGGGACAAAGGGCATGAGGCTTCTTTTCTCTTTGCTCGCTTTTTCTATTTCTTTTTCTGTGATGCTGGGGACTGAACCCAGGGCCTTCACATGGAGCTGTAATACTTCATCTCAGTCATCTTTCTTTTCTTTCTTTCTTTCTTCCTTCCTTCCTTCCTTCTTTCCTTCCTTCCTTTCTTTCTTTCTAACACAAAGTCCTAGGTCACTAAGTAGCCCAGACTGAACTTGAACTTAAGATCTTCCATTCTCAGCCTCTCAGTGTTCTGACATTACTGGCATATTCCATTACACCCCACTAGTTTCTTTTTTCTTTAAGTAAAATGTTGGGCCTGTGACTAAAGTGCCTGCTTAGGCAAGCTTAGGCAAGCACAGGGACCGCCTGGCACCACGTGCTGCACCAGCCCCACCCCAGGGCAGGCTGAGCCGGCCACGGAGTCCTGGTATAGTGGAGCACATCTGTAATCCCAGCGCTGGGAAGGCTGAAAACAGGAGGATCACTATGAGTCCAAGATGTGAGTGAGACCCTGTAACAACCAAATACATTAAAAACCGTGTTGACAGCGATAGTGGTTTTGATTACCTCTGGCCATAATGACGAGCATGAAAATGGATTTGAGCACTCTAAGTGGATGAATGGTACATTATGTACATTGAATCTCAAGAAAGTTATTCAAATATTTGCTCAATATGAGAACAAAAGTACCTGTTGTTTGGGGTTTACTCATACCCACATGTGTCCGTACACACATACATACATAGGGTTGAAAGTTGCCTTTGGAGGGGAGAAGTAGGGAATGAATGGGATTTTTGTCATCGTGATAATTTCCAAAGAGTGTAACAGGAGAAAACTTACCAGATGTAAGCATAAGCTTATTCTTAATTCACATATAGATACTATTTTACTTATTTTCTGTTTGAAACCTTTTATGATTAATTTTTACCAATTTAAAACAATAATTCTTATAAGTCTGTTAACTTCATTGAAATGAAACAACCTTCAAGGATGGAATAAAATATTTCATTCCTTTGCTCTGATCTTACAGGCAATAAATCCTTGCTCGTTTTACTCTTTTGACTATGCTTTACAATTTGAGAAGGTGGTCCCAGGAGAGATGTGCTTGAGCCCATACAGTGTGCTTGACATAATTCACATGCCTTTCAAATGAATGCAGTACAATCCCAGCACCAGGGAACTACAGACGATGCTTTTTGTCTGTTTAGAACAGACTTTTGCTATCTTTTCAAGAAAGATATATATTAAGTCATGGTAGTTCACTTTAGCTTCAGCTGGTGAATGAGTTGCATTGGTCTGTTTTTCCAGCATGCAGGTTTGGCAAGTTATCAGATGGTAGTGGTGGTGCTACACACACACACACACACACACACACACGCACGCACAGCAGGCGTTGGGGACATTTTTGAAAACTGAAATGGAGTTGGGGGGTCTTTTTATTTTCGAGCTGTAAAGTCAACAACTTGTTGGCTGTGAAAAATGTAAATATTTTGCAGTCCAACTAAATCCAAGTCTGAAATGTGAAAGGCACATAAAAATCACTATCACTCTCTCAGCTCAGAAAGAGCCTTTTTTATTTATGTATTTGGTGGTTGCAGGGCTTTACTATGCAGCTCAGACTCGGGGTGATCCTCCTGCTTTCAGCACCCCCCAGCACTGGGATTATAGGAGTACATCACTAGGACTCTGGCTGGCTCAGCCCACCCTGGAGATGTGGCTGGTGCGGCATGGGGTGCTGGGGATCAAACTACAGTCCCTGCACTTGCCTAAGTTAGCCTAAGCAGGCACTTTATTCTGTTGAGCTATCTAACCAGCCTGAAAGGGCCACTTCTACTGTCCACTGTAAAATAGATTCATCAACTCGAGTCCTTCTGAAATGGTATATTAAGCTGATCTTGGCAATATTCTGAGGACATCATGAATTCAGCTATGCAAATGACATCAACCTGTACAGTGTAACAAAGGAGAACTAATTGCAAACTGTCCACCATTGTGGGACTATTTTTGGCAGAAAATAGTGGGGATCACTTGGTGGATCTTGTTTGGAGAAATATTCGCAGCCAACCCCCGAGTGCCTGAAATCACTGACAGAAGATGCAAGCGAGCTCCACCGTGCCTCCTGGCTTAGCTGACCATCACGCCCAAGAGGAAAGATTTTTATGGAGAAAAGTCTTTTAAGTATGTGGCTGACTGCTAATAGATGGAGCCAATTACCCAAGAAATTAAAATGAATAGATGGTTAGTCATCCCCGCTTGGATTACTATAATAGCCTGTTTGTGAGTGGGTCCTCCTGCATTGACAACGACATTCCTTCAAAGGATGGGGCTCAAAGTCTAGAGAAAATTGATAACTCATAATTTTTTTCTCTGGAAATTACCCTTGGCAAACCCTTCTGTGGCTGAAATCCATCAGGATGGCATATTATGAGCTTCAGCCTTCCCTGCACATGTCCCTGGAAAAAAATCAATCTGATGTATTCCTTAAATAGCCTAAAACATTCGATCAAGTATATTTGGAGCTAATGTTTAAATCACATAAACATTCCCCCAATCAGCTAATTAATAGAGTAGTCCCCAGGGTCTGAATAATTAGTTTCAGATGCAAATGACTGTTACATGCAATATGTGCGAGGCTTGGATTCTTCCATGCTTTTGGAATCAACATCAAATTCACATGACGCCAATGAAAAGGACGAAAGGCTGGCGCTTCCAAATGCAAGTGGGACATTTCTCTGGCTTTCTAGGTTGGCAACTTGAAAAGTAGGATCCAAGGATCCAACAATCCTTTCTTTTTTTTAAGTCCCTCAATAACATTTTCAAATAACTATTAGTTACTTAAAATTAGTTAAAATTCAGATACTTTTTAGACCATCATTTTCCAAAATGTGCTTATGACACAGACAATCCTGGAGCTGCTCCTAAAATCAGGGGGCAGGTACATTTTGGACAGCTGAGAAGGGCTCTCGGATGACATTCTTTAAGAAAGCGATATGTTTGTAGTCTATTCCTGGAGATCCCCACTGTAGATTAGCTTATTACCCACTTCGAGAAGCCCTGCTGCAAAACTAACTTTAACTCCATGTTTACCACATTTATTTGATTAATAATCCTTATTTTTGAGTAAGACTTACTCCGCACAGTACCTGTTGGAAATGAAGACTACAATACAGACTACCTCAAGAGTATGAGCTGCACCCCGCATCTCATGAGTGTCAACGTAGGGTCAGGAGTCCTGACTCCCAATGCAAGGACACTGCCCAGGATGACCTAGTGAAGGGTAAGATTGTCTAAGGGATGCTTCCAAATTACACAAAATTTTAAACAGTAAAAATCAATAACAACAACCTCTGATAATTTAGGAATTATCAGGAAACCTAAGAAATGCTGTCCCCTCTGGTTTCAGAGTCATTTGATCGTGGGTGGGATACAGGCAGGAACCCAGCACTCTTGCACTGAATTCAAACCAGGGCCTCCTGGCTCTCTGCTCCTCTGATTCTCCACATCCACACTGAAGCTCTCAGCTCCACTGGCTAAGGAAGAACACATGCAGAACTCGAGGAGGAACTCAGATCTCAGCCCCAACACATGGAAGACGGAGATCTAGACAACCCAGGGCCAGCACTGGCTTTGTTTCTGTTATTTTCATCATGCTTCTAATCATACGGCAGTTCTGGGTGCAGGAGACCCCCAGGAAATTCCCCCATTGGTGCCCGAGACCCTGTGACTTCACCATGTAACCATTTTTCCTTCCCGTCAGAACCAGACAGAATTAAGCAACTGTGACAATTGTCTATTGTTCTGAGGGTGCTACACCATGATCTCTGCCTCTTTCCCAGAAGAGGAACAACACGACACGCGAAGAGGAATGAGAGTGCGTAATGTCTGCCACTTTCCTATGAAAAGTCGCTCTTTGTTTAGAAGCGATGCTGGCTTCATTCACTGCATTCTATTAGAGAATGTGGGAGCCACACTGCTCAGTGTCCCGATGGAATTAGAGCTCGGTGAGGGGCTTTCTCCAAGATCTTGCAGGGCTCTGTCTGGAGGAAGCTTAATTCAGGGATCATAGCATCTCCTCCCGTGGACAGAGCCTCGTGGGCCTGGCCCTCGGTGGTCATTGGCCCATGGAGATAAGAGTCAGCCAGGGCTCTGTCACCTGAAGGACTCGCCTTCACACAGAGGGAGCTGGAAGCCTCGGGGTAGCATCTGACTCTTTTTAACTTAATCGCTGTTTTCCTTGTTCAGTACTAGGGATTGAACCCAGGGCCTCACATCTGCCGGACAAGTTCTCTACCACCGAGTTATACGTCTAACCCTCTCAGCTTAGTTTCTGATAGTTTAGTTTTTGATGCTGAAGTAAAGGTTGGTCAGAGACCCTTTTCCTTCAGGGCTTTGAAATTGCAATCTCAGTTCTTTAAGATGGCCTGAGCTCAAGAAAGGAAATCATCTCCAATAGATATGGCTTCTAAGTCAGTTTGGTAAAACTTTTCTTGGCTGTTCATTATACAGCTAAGGCTTCTGTTTTAATAGTGATTTTTCAGGCAAATGTCTGGTTTGCAGATATCGACAGACAGCAATTATTAATGCCTGCATATCTACTGCGTTTATGAAAATTCCCTGCCCACCTCCAGAAGAAACCCAAGAAGCCAGAGTAAAACAAACTGCCATTTATTCAGCCTCTACTGTGTGTCAAGCGCCATGCTAGGTCTTGTGCGTGTCATCGCTGAATTTAGTTTCCAATCCAGCCTTCCCAAGCAGCCGTCACTGTCATTGCTCTTACACACGACAGAACTGAGAATGAGTGCTGAATGTGGATTCTGTCCAAACAGCCTGCATTATTGCCTTGAGAGAGAAGGGAGGAGAGGAGAAAGTGGAGTGGCAGAAGCCGAGGGACCTGCCCTCTGCTCTCGGAGTGCGGCCAGCCACGGCCTGCTGGGCTGCTCCATGGCTTGAAGCAGGATCTGGGTTTTTGCATGATCCTTGCTGACTTGTTCGAAGTAGCATCCGCCTGGTTAAGACCCCCAAGCTCAAGGATGGGAGGCGAGAGGAAGAGAGTGCCTCCTTATGGGCATTTTGCGCAGGTAGAGTAAGCACCAGAACACAGGAGCTCCAGAGGACCATGGTGTGGCCCTGGGGAGACCCCGAGGGGGGCTGGGAAAGGACTGCTGCAGTGCCTCTTCCTGTGGCTTTTAGCGCGAATGAAGTCGAAATGGAGATAGATACCGTGAGATGGAAGGCACTGTTCAAGGGGAGAGGAGAACGAGGATGCGGAGGGAGGATGGAAGGGAAAAGGGCTGAGCAAGAACAAGAGCTGCGCTCTCGGGGCCTCCTAGTTCATTGAAGGGAAAGTTGGTGCTAATGTAGACTGGATTTAGACAATTTCAGTGCCCGTATCTTGTACTCAAATAGCTACTTTAAAGATAACAATACGCAATATATTAACTATTGTTATTCTCCTACTGTTTTGTAATGAAATTTGGTTTTGCCTTTATTCCATTAAATAAAAGCTAAACAAATAAATCAGATCTGCTAATAAATCAATAACTTAGATCCACTTCTGACGTTTTCCAAGAGCTCAGTATTGTTTGTTACTTCTGGTGCTACAAACTGAGCCCAGCCCAGGGCATCTTGAATGCTAGGCATGTGCTCTACCTAGTACACTTTTAAATTTTATTTTGAATTATTCTTGATTTGTGACCTGTCACTGGATTTCCGCCATACTGGGGAATTTTGTGATTTGAATGGGTATCCCATTTGAATTGGTCCCACTTAATTAAGCCTGTGGGCCTTCACTGAATTGAAAGACCAGGTGAGATTCATTGGTTCTTCAGAAGACAGATTCAGGGCATTCCTGTTTTCACCTCGCTCCTCCGACTTCCCTGTGTCTGTTAGATGTGGTTTCTTTATATGCTCCATTTTGCCAAGAAGGGAGTCAAATTGGGGGCAGCAAACTGGGATCTGACAGCTCAGAGCTCTGGAAGCTGCCAGGCCCACCTTGTGACTCCACGGGTCCTGCAAGGTCTGCTGCTCAGACACAGACTGGGCGGGACCCAGGGACTTGTGAGAGGCAGACGTAAGCCTCCACATAGCTGCCCAGCCTGAAGGCGCTTTCCCCCCAGATACCCAGGAAATGAGAGCGCGCTTTGAAGCAGGGGCCTTCGCAGCATCCGTAGCATTCGAGTTGGCCTCTCGTCTCCAGCTCTTTTCTGTGAGGTTGGTTCCTCCTACTCTGGGGCCCGGGTCACACTCATGAGAATCCGGTTCTTTTGAGACACGTTTTTCTACAAATATCTCCCAGGCCAGACCTTCCAAAGTGCCTCAGAAGATAGTACGATTCTGAGCCAATGCCAAATGCAAGTTTTGGCAGAAGTAGAGCAGAAATCCCGGATGATCTGCTCTCACTGCGCTGGAGGGCAGAAGGATGTTACCTATCCCGGGTTGTGTTTACTTAATTATAAAACCATTTATGCTGTGGCTGTTCCAGGAAGTCTGGTTTGAAGCTAAATATAAAATTTTTGACTCTAAATATAAAAGTTTTTGAATCTACATATGAAGGTTTTAGACTCTAAATATAAAGATATAATTTGGAGCCTTAGGGATATTCGTGTTCAGTGTCTCCTTTGGTTTTAGTGACAATGACAGGAGGTACATTTATGTAGAAAGAGGACTGACCTACCATCCGACCTGACGACTGCCCTCATAGATGCATGTACACACAAGAAAAATGAAAAAGTGTAGCCACACAAAACCATAAGCATGAACACTCACAGCAGCATCATTCCCAATCACGCCAATCTGGAG